>OZ059798.1:15511764-15811984 GCA_964057025.1 Standfussiana lucernea | reverse complement strand
CCCCAACTCCACCATCAGTCCTGATCGTGGGCTCAGGAGTATCTGCAGCAGACGCAGTGTGGCTGTCCCTACGAGCTGGACTGCACGCGCGACACCTGCACAGGACGCCTGCCGACGCGTTAGTGAGGCTGGAGCCACAGGCCTACCCGGATTACTGTCAGGTACGGAGTTATTACCAAATATTTGGGAGCTACACGAATGGTCATTGACCGTCAAAAGTGTAGAAGTCCCCCAGGCCGAATTTCGGAAATAGCGAACAATGTCAGCAGAGACTAAGCCATCGATGCAGGAAATCAAAAATAATATCTTGCCCAAATGTGTACAAATACAGGTGCACTCTCTCTTGCCTCACTGTCATAGCCCTCAGGAGCGGCAGTCCGACACGACCGGAGAGCGATCAAGCACAGGACCAACAACTTTTGGAGGATCGGAGGGTATCATACCTCTTACCATGAGCTTAATCATTTGCCTCCTCATCCCTGATGCCAAGTTGAATGAGAGTTCATTCAGATTCTAACTCTTTTCTAACTTATCCTCTATTTCTCCTTCCAGGTGTACAAGATGATGTGCGAAGGCCCCTCCGGTAACCACAAAAACTACACGCCCTACCCGGAACACACCATCTTGGAAGTGACCCCCGAGAACGACCCCTCGCACAAACTGAACTCCGACGACATCGAGGACTACGCGCTGTCGCTCAAACGCGTCAAACTCCTCAACCTCAACACTAAAGAGATCACAGAAATACAAGTCTACCTCATCGGCGTCTTCATTGGCGCCAAACCAGACCTTTTCTTCTTACAAACCAACTACCTAGACTGCATTGACATCAAAATTGACTGCGCCAAATGTATCGAAGAATCTAAAACAAATAGGAAGATCGAAGAAAAACAATGTTTCCTGAAAAACCACTGGCATTACATCAAATCCATGCTCGGACAAAGCATCCAGAGTTGCAAGTCCAGATATTTAAATTATTCCGAAATCAATGGCAACACTGACACAAAATGTATTGAGCCGGATTGTAATACGCGGAATAATGAGAAAGAAAAAGACAGCAATATGATCGAGAAATGTCAAATCATTCCATACTCGGACGAGGAGAAGGTTAAGTGTACTTGTGAAGCGGTTAACCCATATTCTTCTGGTCTCGGTTTCGGTATTGACCCGAAGAAGCCTGTGGACGGGAGGGCCAACCCTATCGCCATAGACAAGTCTTCGCACGAAATACTGAACGCTCCTGAAGGGATGTACGCACTGGGCCCGCTGACCGCGGACAACTTCGTGCGCTTCATCCCGGGCGGAGCCCTAGCCATAGTGTCGCACATGCACCAGAACAAACACTGACTTGCCATAACCAGTAATGTGATTGCAATACTTAATTAAAATTTGTTTTTTTTTTACAATAAATTATTTTTTATACCCGGTATTTTGTGGTTTTATTCCCTGGAACATTTTGAGTGAGCCAGTGAAAGAAAAAATCAATTTATTATTTTTTTTTTTTTTTGTTAAAAAGGAGGACGATTGATGTATTTTTAGGTAATTAATGGGTTTCTTGGTAAAGTAAATAAAACAAAATATTTATCACATCGAACATTCACATGCTTTATTTTATAAATGGCGTTGCGCCTATTTCCTTAAAAGTAGTAGAGATGGGTATATTTATAAATAAACATCCTATTACATTATTATTAAAAACATTGAAAGCAGCACAGTAAAGTAAATAAAATATGGATTATGGCACACTCATAACAGCGTATCTATACAGTAAATAAAGATTTTAAGATCAGACAATTATTATATTAGACACGGAATTATTCGAAGCAACTGTGGTGATTAACATAAAATATCGTTTTATTCTACCTACCTACATACAGGATAATACCATAATTGAACAGGATAATACATAACAGGGAATTTATTTTATATGTTAACTAGCTTTTGCCCACTACTTCATACGCGTGGTACTTAGAATCTAAAAAATCTAGCAGTAGAGCGGTGAAAACTGCGTTCAAATCCATGCAGTAGTTTTTGCGTGATGCGCGTACAAACATACAGATGGTCAGACAGACAAAAAACTGTTGTTTTGGCTACTGCTGCTCTAATAAAGACACCCCATATATATATATTTTAATATCTTCAATGTACAGACATCGGCCCGTTACAATTTTATTATACATATGTATGTACGTACCTATATAATGTATATATACTTTACAGCAAGTAATAAATTAATATACCTACACCAGAATATTTGTCACCATATTATTATTTCGCAACATTGCAAAATAAACATTCCACAGGTTTATCATCGGCAATCGCACCTCGGAACATCTAAATCGGGTTGGGTTACTTTAACCCTTATTCAAACGCGAGCTTGTGGAGGAGTTAACAAATAAGTAAGATACGTTCCTGGGTAATTTTGGGTCGTATATTTCAAAAATACACACAAAAGAGGGGTTAGTGGGGGGGAAGTACCCTTTTTTTGGTGGGAAGTATATATCCCGTCGTCTGTTCTCTCTTGTAAAAAAGTTGGAAATGTGGGAACTATAGCTCCCAGTGTCCAGTATGACATCAATATTTTAAAACACTAGCTAGTTGCCCTGGCTCTACTTGTGAATTAAATTTTAACGTAAAAAAAATACATAGATTGTGTTTTTTAATAAAAACAATACATTTTTAGTTGAGTAACTCTAGCTAGATATGAATTTGTAGTAGCAAGTTACTTGTATTGGTGAGTACTTTTCGGCACTCGGGTAATCAATAAAATAAATTATTCTAATAGAAGTTTTTATAACATTCGATAACCGAATCTCTACCGGCACTACGAATGGGCCCCCTTTCTTGCTTGTAAAGGGTATATCCCATCTTCGCGCTAACTTTTCAGTTAGTTTTTTAGGTGGCATTTTTCTAAAACAAAATAAAAACAATAAATTCTAATGTATTGAAACTAGTTGTCTAATTATCTGATCATGTAATAACGAATAATAACTAGTAAGTTGCATATACCAAGTTTTTCAGACACACGGATTTTATATATATAGAAATTTCGAATGCAGTGACGAACACTGGGATGATATCTTCCCACTTAGAGACTCAATTTCAATCGACTCTACCAAGGTATAAACGAAAGATTCTCAGCATATTGTACGTTTTACGCAACCGTAATATAGTCTAGTTTACATAGCTAAAACTCAAATCTGCTTACCAAATTTTTTTTCAGCACTACACAAAAAACTAAAAAATAACGGTCGTTTTTGGCGGTAAAATCACGTCAACTGACTTTGACGTGTGTTTACCATGACATGTAAATAATAAAAGATAATTAATAATAATTCTCTTAAAAGCGTTGCCATTAAAAAAGGTTCTCTGAAATGTTTAGATTTCGTAGATAAATATTACATTGCATTAGGTTTAAGAGCGTTTACGTCTATCGCGCGAAGTCAAGTTTAGGTAATTCAATGCATTTTTTACGCACACAAAAGCGCGCGTGCCTGTGTGCATAGCGCTGGCGCGTTCTCTTGCGCTATAGTCAAACTAACCCACTATGATCCGTTCGAGTGCAATTGTTGTAGTAAAATTTAAATTGAATTTGAATTTGAACGTACACGGATTACTAAAGTACGAGTGCATAAAATAAGTATTCAATAATATATTGCAAGTATAGCTATAATTATGATTAATATTAAAGTCGTTTTTTAGTTATTCAAACATGAATTTGTTGATCTAAACTTTAGAAAGAAACCGAACTTCGTTAATTATTATTGATTTGTGACTGATTAATAAATATTTCTTATTCTATTCAAATAAATCACTTTATACGGATTTACTTACGTTTATTTTATATTATATTTTAACCTGACGCGATGTTCCTCTTAGTGACACCTCTTATGAGGGAAATAAAATAGGTTGGCGTTAACTTTAAAAACAATTTATGTTCTTATTTACAAAAAAATAAGTAAAAGTTTTAATAAATAAAATTCGTAGGTAAAAAAATAGGGTAGATATTGGTTGTCACTAAAAATATAGTCAGTCATCAAAAATAATAATAAAAAAATTTAATCATCAAAGTACCAAGATTTTTTAATCACACTATAAACGTCCGCTATCCTTCCAAGTACGACTAAGGTCAACTCGGGTCAGGCAGAGCGCCGAGCGACATGACCTCTCTCTAGAAAGCCTCGCGGCGGACTGATTTGAAATTGCTCGCGCGCAGTGATTTATAGTAGTTTTCAAATATTTATAGAAAAATAATCACTGTAAATTATTTGAAATTTTAAATTGGATGTTTTAAAGCATATGTCCTTCTATTATATTATGCTATTATTATATTAAATCAAGTAAGATATATCGGTGAAAAAATCATTTTAATTCCTTAATATTTCACATTGTTTGAACTTTAATTTCTTATATAAAGAAACCTAAATCAAAAAAATTTCTTCTCCAACTATATTCCTTAGGATCTTAGCAATAGGTAAAAAAAAAATCTAATTAGGTTTGCCAGTGGTTTCCTATAATTAGAGCGTCGAAACTGACGCTAAAAGGGAAATTAAGAAAACCTCTGTTGAGTTATCTTGATAGAATTTACCAATACTCTATTAATTGAAATATTTTTCTCTCCAACTATTGAGACAACGAAATTTCCTAAAGTTATTAGTAATTATAATTTTTGTAAAATAAAGGGTTGATGGTATTAAAGGGTTTGAAAAGTACTGTTTTGGAGTCAAACAGCGCATGGACGGCGTAAACGCTCTTAAGCATATAAAAATAAAACACGATTTACTTCAATCTGAGATGTGGGAAGTATAGCTCCCAGCGTTTTAATAAGGGTTAACAACTATAGTACCTACCAACAACTTTAGTAGGTACCCTAGGCCTATCTACTGTAAGAATCAGAGTAGTTCAAGAATTAACCGAGTTAAGTAAGTACTACTTAAGTAGGTTCTGCTTAGTTATAGTGAAAAGTAAAATACGGTGTTATAACTAAATTCCTTTAGTTCACTTCATGTAGCTTTGTTCTTAGTTGAAATAGGTTGAGCTGACTTGTGCTTCAACATAAAGATGTCTCCGCATCGTTTGATGCAGGGATCATCACTGCATTTCTCTCGTATGGTTCGGTCATGGTTTCTTTCTTAAATGGAGCAGTGCGAGTCTGTCCGACTCTTGAAAAATAGGCGTCATGCATGCCTCGTCAATATAGTCATCTTAAATGATTACAAGGAAAAACAGCAGATAAATATTAGTGCCAAAAAAATGATTGCTGGGAATTTTTGATTTTGATATGATTATCATCCTATTGATTATTTAAATATGTTGATTATGAAGGATTACGTGTCCATATCAACAGTAGGTACAAAGTGATGATCATAGTTCTTTGATAACGGATTCCTTAATATTTTTTGCTTTATTTTCCGGTCCCTATCCAAAAGCATGACTGAGACAGTTTATTGTGGCGGATTTTCACATTCCTTATTGCTGAAGTCAAAAGACCTTTTCTTCTATGACTTTGTTCATAAGTTTTACGACTTTCTTGTTCCTCCTTGTTTTCTAAAGAATGGGCTCTTCGTAGGTACCTATACAAACTATTTGTGGCTGTACATTTTTATTACCTATCTACTTAAGTGAGCCATTCCAGTCTATTCCTCCTTACCTTTTACCGCAAAAGCGCATACCACCACCTAGGTCAAGTCCAACCTATTATATTAAACTAGGTAAGTAAATACAATATAATGTACAACCATGTGCTATTTAGGGCCAAAAAGCCGGACCTTACCAAGACCGGACATTGCCTTCAAATCTTTCGTTTTTCAGTAGGTACCTATTCATTAAAAAAAATATTAACCAAATTGAAAAGTTCAGACAAATGACTAGGCCACACCAAGTCCAGACGAGGGATCAATAAGCCGGACAAATCCGGACGGATCGTAACCTTGGTGCTATACTCCTACATTAAGGTTTCCAACATGGAATATCACACTTTTATAATAATAACATCGATCTCGGTAGATCAACCGCTCAACGCAGTCAATACTGCGTTGAGCGGAACTATAGAATTTTGAGTGGGCGTTGACATCATCATCTGGCTTATCAATTATTACTGAGCGACGTAACTAGGTACCTATAGTTGTATTATCAATCTGATGTGATGTCGCAACACGAGTTAATTAAAAACGTGGAAAATAATGAAAAAGTCTCTGAACATAGTTTATGCACTGAATGCAATGCCATACAAAAATTAGATTTCGTAAAAGCTGGTTCAATGCGTGCTCTTGCGTTGTTGTTATTTAACAGCCCCAAATGACACGTTTTTGGAAGAATTAATAAGCAATTTTTGAGTACCTACCTATACCGAAAATCGTTTCATGCTAGACCAGTCGGTCAGTCGGTTCAGTTAAGAGTTGCTAACGTGGTGTGTTGCGAGTCAAACTCGACCGATTTCATGGGCATGAATATAACTCACGACTAATAGTTATGTAGGTACTAAAAATAAAATTGTTTGAAGACAATCGTAACAAGAATCTAACCCATGACCCGATCATCTGAGGCGGATGCTTCGCTCGCCGCTCCGTCATGTAGGTCACTGTATTAAATAAAGATATGAAAAATATTACACAAAATTACCGCTTGCCAACATTATAAATGAGTAACAAATAAGAAGTTACGTAAAAGATAGGCCTATAAAGTGAGAAATGGTAAAACTGCTAGGGATTCCCAGCAATAGGTTGAAGTTGAATCAAATTAATTAACATCTTTAGAGGCCAGTTCTATTGGCGTTTTCAATGGATTTTCTCGAAGTGCCTTTGGAGTGAGGAGTTACTGAGAAGCTTATCATTTCTGGTTTAGCCATAATTTTTAAAGACTGCAGGGCGTATTTCTTTAGGCTTTTTTCAATCTTTACAATTATTTTCACCTTTATTTATACTGTTGCTTGAACAATTTACAGACAAAGCAGAAAACTAATGATTATATGTAATAAGAAACTACAAAAAGTCAAATAATATTTGTCCATGTGTGCAATATGATGTACAATGTTTTAAATAAATAACACACAAGAAAAGATCTAGCTTCAATCAGTTACTACCTAACAACATGCATTATTTGGGTTTTATAGTAAGTATGTCATGGTGTAATTGTGTCTATTAGGCCAAACTTTGTTATAGAAAATGGAAAACAATATTCTATGAAAATCAAAAAATGTTTGTTACCTATACAATAAGGTGCTTTTATAATAAAATACATCCTACATATTTGACTCACATAATTTGAATATCTATCATAAAGTAATAATCCCTTAGATAACTAAAAAGAAACAAAATAATATGGATAAATGCAAAATAAGCTATAATATAAAACTCTTGATCATAAATTTTCAATAACATAACAACAGATAGATGCTTAAAATAACAATAATACAGTTTAAATGCATATTAAATCATGTTTTACTTATAACTACTTAATTGAGACGTTAAAGGTATAATTTATAAGTTCTTTTTTCTCACTACACTCATATTTCCCATCCATAGCACCGCTGTGCAGTCCCGTCTCTTAAAGAACTAATCAGACTAGAGTCACCATTTAAAACAACTTCCTTATAGTCATTTGTTGATTAATATTGACAATGAAGCTCGACACAGGATTTTGTAACACATACACCAGATGCCAAACACTAAAGAAAAGCATTATCAATGCAAGTTTTTGCTTCTTTGTGACTGTGCCACACCAGAAGACAATAATAGCTGCCAGTGTTAGGAAGATTAAGATCACTGGCACGCACAGCCATCATCAATCAGAGTCCCAATAGACATCTCCTTGTTCATTTTCTTCGAGAGCTGGGGGCTCAACATGAAGGCTGGCCACCAAGTCTTTCAGTTCCCGGCTCAGTACCACGGGTAGATCAAGCTCAGACGCAGCCTCTGGGTTTGGCAATAATGAAGCAAGCGTCAACAAAGTAGTGCCTCTTAGAGACCGGACACCCACGGTGATGTTCCAGTTTGTTCTATACATCATATCGCCCACATGGCTGGGTGCTCTAAACACAAACTTGTTATTGATCACATAGCGCTCCTTAGTCGAAGCATCCGTGAACTCCCATGGATGAGTCAAATAAGAATTGATATCGTAAAAAGCGCCAGGCTCCATGCGCTCGTAAAACCGCCGCCTCCCATCAAAATCTCGCCACCAAACATCCACAGGGCGGGATGTCCGATTTGTGAAACGAAGGAACGCTTGATGATCAGAATTTATAGATTTCACGAGAACACTCTCGCCTTTTTCGTTCACTTCGTACGCCAAATCGTCATTTATAGCCATTTTTAAGTTAACACTGAAAGTTCACGAATAAATATTTTTTATTTTAAAAATTTAAGCACTACAGTTTTTTAAAGTTCCCGCTAAATTGGGCGAAATGTCAATGTTGGGCGATTCGATCGCGAGAACTGTCGAGAACACTTCCGTCGAATTTGTCAACAATGGCAGTCTGTGTTGCTGTTATCGGCAAAGATGTAAGTTTTATTGCACAAGCTTTTATCTAAACTTCGATACGCCTTGATAGACAGACTCAGCGCTTAATATTACACCACGAAACAACATAGTTGCACCATGTTTCCACAATGATGGGGTGAACCGAACACTCAATGTATTTTCGCACTCATACACGTCACTAGATCGTAATTCATGATGACGTCATTTGCAATTAAACTGCACAGAAATCCACAGCACTTACATAAATAAAAGGTTTTGTTTCATAATGAATTCAGAGTTTTGTTTTGGAAACTCCGAATTAGACAAATCCCAGTTTTGTGGAATAAATTATTTTGGCCATAGACAAAATGTACACAAATTCAGTCTTGTCACATTGAAAAGTTGAATTACCCATTTAATTTGTGTCAGATATAAAGATATATTTAATATTAGTTTGAAGCGCAGGTGCGTGAAACTTCACGTTTAAAATTCTTTTCAGAACTCTCCATTATACATCGGTGGTATCGGCAATGACACGAGCACGGACAACGAGCTGTCCCGCCAATGGCTCGTGCATACTGCACTAGATGCACTGGAGGAAAGACTCGCGAGCACGAACACTAACAACTCGGCTGCCAACTCTAATGCCGCTCGAACCGATCTGAGGGATCTGTATCTGGGACTGCTGTATTCTACTGACACTCATAAAATGTAAGTTGTATCGAACTCAGGACTTGCTTATCTAACTTTAATCTGCAATTCTCATCTAAAAGATTTAATTTCCTAAATATTTATTACTCAAGATTAAGAAGTATTTATTCGAATCATCATTTGCCTAGTTTTTCCCAATTAGGTCAGCTTCCAGTCTACCTGGATGTAGCTGAATACCAGTATTGAACGACTGCCTGTTTGACCTCTTCAACGGCTCAACCCAGTTATTAGATAACTCAATTGTTTGGATAATTTGAGCCGTTTACGTTAAGCTGGTTATAATTTATTCCAATATTCAAGATATTAATATCTTTTTCCAGCTACGGCTACGTGACGAACACACGCATTAAGCTGGTACTCGTGACGTCATCGACCTCTCCGAGCGGATCCAACATCCGCGACGCTGAAGTGAGGACGGCGCTCCGTCGTCTGCACGCGCTCTACGCCGATGCCATTTGTAACCCGTTCCATTTGCCTGGAGACCAAATCACTTCGCAGTAAGAATTTTTACATTTCTTGATTCATTTTGCACCTTAACTTAAATAGATCTCTTAATTCTGACTCATACTATGTTGGGTTAAGCTTCTAGTGTAACTGAACGCAGCTGAATACCAGGGGCTCATTCATAAACACGGGTTAAAGTTAAGAGACGTTTAATCTTGAAAAAATCGATACCTAAATACAGTGGCTAATCATAATTTATATTTAAATACCGTTTATGAATAACTCCTGGATGATACATGATACTTGATCATACCCACTGATAAGACTGGTGCTAGATTAAAATAATTATCTGTACTAATTTCACTATTATTACTTTACAGGAAGTTCGATAAGCAAGTGAAGAATATTATGCTCAACAACGTGTAATCCTGGTTAATGCTATGTTATGCTTAAGTACAAATGTGCTAAAATAGATCATACCGAATAATTTCCTCCATTTATAACTAGGTATTATTATAATTTTAATGTTAAGTTAATCAACATCCGACGATGTGTGACTGTTTATATGCTTTACGAATAAACCTAATTATTTACTGAAAATCTTTGGTCAATCAATCTAAAACCAACTTATATTTAACTTACTATTCCTTTATTTGAGTCCGCGTAACACTGGTAATTTTCCCTCACTCGTCAGTTTAGTTAATTCGGCAGTGTCGTTGATTCGTCACTTTCGCTGATTGGATTGATTGTGTGAATTTGACAGTTGCATCAACTCGACACTTTCCCAAACTTGCCATTTTCGCTGATTCGATACTTTTCCTCAATTCTTCACTCGAAGTACAGTCGGTAGAAAATTAATATACGAACAATATGTATACGAACGCAATAGAAAAAAATATTTCTATTAGATGAACGAATCAAAAACATTGACTTATTAACATTTATAGAAAGACGATAAAAAGAGTGAAATAAATCGAAAACCATCTTTTAAAATTTATCCATCAATCATCAATTCTTTTCCATTTTAATTGATTATTCACTTATTAAATATATATACAACATTTGTTACATATTTTTATATAAATACATACAACATTTTGTATTAGGTACCTATAAAATATATAAATTGTAGTTAATTAAGTTTTCAAGTAAATAAGAAGTCAAGTTTTTAGCTTTAGTTTTTTCATATCAGATTATCCACATTAAATGTTTATTATATTTTTTCCTCGAGTGTACCTAAGTGACGAATCGGTGAAAATGACGAGTTAGGGAAAGTGTCGAGTTGTAAAACTCCCTTTATTTAGGGAAAATTATTTAGTATGCTGGTCACATATTTTAAAACCATAAACAAATGAATTACGTTTACGTTTTGTTCGATCTATTTGCAAAGTTAATGTTTTTTTTTTCTATTAAAGAAAATGTCTTATTAACTGGTTCTAAATTATACAATGTTCTGAAAATTCTTCATAATCGTGAAAATCTTTACTAGAGTATTCAAATAGTTAAGATAACTTGTTTCATCAAATTAAACGAAACCGAACGCGTTGACGTAAGGCAAACTTAATTATCTATCTTTCTCTTTCTCTCATCAAGTGAAGTGAAGCTGTACTCCGGTTCAGCGCTGCGCAATTTTGTCTTGAAATTGTTTATCTCGACCGGAATATCGCATCAAAATGGTAAGCTTTAATCGCTTTAGTGTCACAATATGTTATTTTGTGTGTAAACGAAGTAATCTAGGAAATATCCAAGATTAATGTGGACTTTCAGATTTTGAGGTTAGGTATGCACGTGTCAACACAAAACACCCGCTCGTTTTTTGTCTTTTAGAACTTTTTCACAGCCCTTTATTGCTAAAACTATTTCAATAATCGCTTTTACATACCATCCGAAAATCAATATAATCAGTTTTACACAGTCTCTGGGTGTCTAGAGTGACCATATCAAGTTCCTTGAATGTAGGTGGCAAACTTTGCCTTTCAACTCTCATGAATGTTATTAATTGTAGCTTAAATGATAATTCCTTGTTTAAATACCGAAATTCTTCACCACGGCTTGGATTTACAGACAATTTCATGAAAGAAACGGCTTTGCCTGCACAAAATGTATTCAGACCCTCAATTTGACTTTTAAACCTTCCAGGCAGCCGCCGTCGTGTCAGGCAAGGACATCGAGAAGCCCCAGGCTGAGATCTCGCCCATCCACCGCATCAGAATCACTCTGACCTCCCGCAACGTTCGCTCTCTGGAGAAGGTGTGCGCGGACCTCATCAACGGAGCTAAGAAACAAAAGCTCCGTGTTAAGGTGGGTTGATCCTTGAATTTATATGTAGGCTAGCTACACTTGAAGCCATGAATATACATAGATTCCTGTCATGATGTACGTAGAAAAATTAACAAACTAGGATTAGAATATTTGTGTACTTGTAAAAATTATCTTTCAAGTGCATTTCGCTCTGGATAGCAAAAGTAACTTGAAAGAAAACTTCTCTATTTCATGAAACAACAATTAACATTGTCAATTATATCTCGTAAACGTGGCCAGTATGTCATCATCTGCCTAGCCTTCTCCCAACTATGTTAGGGTCGGTTTCCAGTCTAACCAGATGCAGCAGAATTCCAGTAATTTACCGAAGAGCGACTGCCTATCTGACCTCCATAACCCAGTTAGTACTGGGTAATACGATACCCCTTAGTAAGACTGGTTGTCAGACTTTCGGGTCACTGACTACCTGTAATGACCGTCAAAAATCTACAAATGAGAGCCGGGACCAATGGCTTAATGAGCTTTCCGAGGCATGGAGGAAACTCGGTATGTAATGGGTGGTCGCCCATCATTGTTCAGATTCAAGAAACTTAAATAATTATGCAAAATTCACCTGTGGAAATTGTGTGCTGATAGAACCATAGAGCCTATTTTGAGTATAACTAGCAAAATTTGTAATTACTATCCTACATAAATATACCACAGCTAGCAGTTGCCAAATAGACAGCGCCAGATGAAGACACAGCATGTTCCATACAGCTGTGTTCACCAAAATGGCGCCAGAGAATCACTCTCAAAAGTGCTTTATGCAAGTCTCCACACTGCATATTGTTCATTAGAGAGTTACACTTTTATTTAACACAATTGTATACTGTGTCAGTTTTTAACCGACTTCTAAAAAAGGAGGAGGTTCTCAATTCGGTTGTATGTTTTTTTTTTTTTTTTTGTGTTTGTTACCTCATATCTCCGTCATTTATGAACCGATTTGAAAAATTCTTCTTTTATCTGAATGGATCTACTTCCCGATTGGTCCCATAGAAATTTCATCAAAATCGGTTCAGCAGTTTGGTTTTGAAATGAAAATAGCTGGAAATTTTTGTGTTTGTTACCTCATATCTTCGTCATTTATGAACCGATTTGAAAAATTCTTCTTTTATCTGAATGGATCTACTTCCCGATTGGTTCCATAGAAATTTCATCGAAATCGGTTCAGTAGTTTGGTTTTGAAATCAAAATAGCTGGAAACAATATGTCATCCAAGTAAAAGAAATTGCGAAATTGATACTTGACAAGGATTTGTGTGTGATGCGATAACTAAAAAGGGTAAAATAAAAACTTTTTTGCAAAAAAAAACCGACTTCCAAAGAAAACACTAAAAAAGTGGAAAATAACTTTACTTTCGGAAGTCGGTGGCAAAAAAGTCAATGAAACAAACAATAGTCACCGACTTCCGAAAGTAAAGTTATTTTCCACTTTTTTAGTGTTTTCTTTGGAAGTCGGTTTTTTTTTATTTTATCAGGTTTTATTTTTCAATGCAACATTTTATTATCTTGGATCATTGTTTATTTAAATGTGTCATTAATTATGAAAATTTATTCTATCAAACCCATGTTTGATACAATAAAATTGTTATGTTATACCAGATAGTAAAAACTCCCATTTTAAAACATAATTATAATTATAAGTTATCGTAAAACCATATTAATTTGCAATTTATGATTACAATGGCAGAGCTGACCTAATGTTATACAAAAATTTTTGTCAGTTACGAAAGGATTTATACTGCATAAGTTTATTCCAAATTACTTTCCAAAGAAGCCTTCAAAATTAAACATTCTTCATCAGATATTTTCAAGTTGGTCTATAATTATGTTTCAATTCACATAATACTTTTTCTAAAATGTACTAATCATCCATCTGCATTCTTCCAGGGACCCGTCCGCATGCCAACCAAGATCCTCCGCATCACCACCCGTAAGACTCCTTGTGGTGAAGGTTCCAAGACCTGGGACAGGTTCCAGATGAGGATCCACAAGCGAGTCATCGACCTGCACTCTCCCTCTGAGATTGTGAAGCAGATCACCTCCATCAACATCGAGCCGGGCGTAGAGGTTGAGGTTACTATCGCCGACGCGTAGGCACAACTGTCCCCTTAATATATTTTATTAAGAAATTTTTGTTGTTTCATTTCAAAATCAAAGTCTTCCATTCAAAGACTGTAAGGCAACACTTTTTGTTATAACTACTTGACGCAGTCTCATCAGGACCCCCAACCCTTCGCCACTTCCCAGCGTTTTACATGAGTTGCCGGCTGGGAAGACCTTTCAAAGTCTGAGTCAATGAATATGCTTATTCTTAATCCGTCTAGAGTAGTTAACAACTGAATATAAGCCTCTTCAGTCGCACACCTTTTCTTGGGCTTGTCTCATTCAGCTGCTTCGAATGTAAAGCTTGTCAGTCTACTTAGCCTCTACACTACTGTTTACATAGCATATTGCTTGCAGCATCTTTGGCAGGGCCCTAGAGTCGGAAGGATGGACACAACCAATGTTCTCCATGATGCCAGCCTGCTGCCTAACTTTTCTAGTCTACTTGTGTATCAAAAACACCTTTAGCTCGAGGGTTGATATAGAGGAGTCCAATCAAATTGCTAGGTACATTTAAGCTTCGTGTAACGTCACGAGCATTGATTAGAGGAGGAGTATGACCTTGACTAGAGTCCCAGTGACACACTCACGAAAATAGATCTATTATACAATTACGAAGATTCCCGGTAGAGGTTGCCTGTCAGAGCGATGATTTGCTCAAATTGATAGCACGCAAGCTAGCTATTATGATCAATGTGGTACCTCTATGTACCAAAGAGCCATGATTTAGATTTATTTGGCAAAAAGATTGAGTCACCGCAAAAATTGGTATTACGATTTACATATACCTAGTATAATAAATATGCATGTAGGTCGTTTTGGTTTGAAGGTACGTACCTGTGCCAAGTATATTATAGCTTCTTTTTCTTTACAACTGATCTTTTAGGCTTGTGGGCTTGACTATACTGCCGATGCTGCCGCGTGCTATAATATTGTACTCCCGCTCTGTTTCTCGCCTTAGCAAATGACGGTTCTGAGCGCCGGAAAAGGCTAGGAGCATGGAAAAATGCGATTCCGTGCTGCCAGATGAGATGCAGGTATTACGTTATTGCTTTGTGATTACGAGGTGTCTGCTATGCATAATCAACTTGTCTCCCTCACTGCTTGGAGTCTCAGGCTATGGCAGGAGTCGGCGTAATCTGTAATCGTGCACGCGGGTTGTCTGCCAAACCGCGCTGGGCCCGCGTGG
Source organism: Standfussiana lucernea (assembly GCA_964057025.1). Classification (NCBI taxonomy): domain Eukaryota; kingdom Metazoa; phylum Arthropoda; class Insecta; order Lepidoptera; family Noctuidae; genus Standfussiana; species Standfussiana lucernea. The sequence goes on along the minus strand of OZ059798.1, from coordinate 15,796,771 downwards.
AGTGCCACATGTCTTCGAATGTTTGGTTGTGGTGTTTTCGTTCACCGTTTTGAGAGCAGTGGGTGAAATAAAAACCTAGAAATAAAAACGTAGAATATTCACCTTCCAGGTTCACCACGGCACCTTCAAGAATATTCACATAATCTGCTTGCAAACAAAAGGCTATCTCCTAATTTATTTTATTGCTTTCAATTAAACAAACAGGAGGTTAACATGTTAAAAAATCACGCAACTGACACTTTTTCATTACATACCAGCCCTTATTCACATCACAGTTAAGTTCAATTTTCCCAACAATGAAACAATAATTGCATGTCACCTTTATATTAGCGGTTTTTTGACGATTCTTTTATTAATGGTAATATTTAAATAACCTTTTTAGTGTGACCCCGATATGCATGTATCGAATATGAAATATTACGAGGGGGGATGAATTGAACATTCAATTCGATTCGTGCGTTACTGCGTGGTTTCATGACACTCGTAAGGGGCTCGCGTTGGGAATTACGACCCACCCCCTCACAGAGAGGACGCTTGTCAGCTGCAGGAACATAGTACGCCGACTATACAACGGTACCTAAGAATTATTACACTGGTCTGTGGTCCTGAAAGCTACTTCCTGGCCCTGTCCTGGGGTTCAAATCCCGGTCGGGCAGTGTCATTTATTGGGATTTACAGACATCCTTAATGCCCCTCTATTGGACAGGTACTGGGATTCAAGAACATCTAGGGACATGTGGGTCTCTTGCCTTCCACATTTCGGATACAGGCAAGATGTTCTTTCATGCGTTACTTGTGCCAATTAATGTCTTTGTTACCATTTTTTTCTGCAGCTCATTCAATGATATTGGACGTGTTGCAAAAACGTACATGCCGTTAGCCGTTAACAACAGGTGACCTACCCATAGGCCATACAGTTGTCTTATCTCCCCACTTGCAAAAAGGACGCTCCGTGTCTTCCCGTCAACCTACATCCATCACTTACCCACACGGCACACGCGAGCTGCCGGAAGTGTCCCGGCGAACGGCGCGCCGGGCCGCGGGCGTGGTACGGATGTGAAGACAACGTCTGTACACGAACTAGGTACCTACTATTGATATTAATATGTCTTTGTAGCACGAGCAAATGGGTGATGTGACGAACTCACGAACTACTTAAGTACTTGCGAGCTTAGTAAGAAAATAGGTACCTTTATCTAAATAGAAGCCTGAAATCTGCTGGATGCGGAAACCGTTGAATTGGTTGTAATAGAAATGCTTGAGGAAGGTCATGTCCAATAGCGAACATATTTACTTTATATGACGATATGAAAACACGGCTGCAAAAGCGGGAAGTGTCTGAAAAGCAGATTTGTTCTAAGAGAGTTGCAGTTTGACAAAGTTCCATGAATGTTATCAAACTATTAGGAATGTGTGGTATCTTATCAGTTATGGGGTAAACAGTTTGATAACAACTGCACGCATGACATAAGCGTCAATTGAACAAGTCAAGGTCATTATTGTTCGACTAAGCAACTGCATGACCTCAATTTATAACACAACATCACGGTTGCATTCCCGAAAGGTTTGGGCAGAAGTGTACCGATCAAGCTAATTGGCAAAGCATACAAACACATGCTTAAAAAGCTTAAAAAGTTTTTGCACAAACAGTAAAAAAATAACCGACTTCCAAAAAAACACTAAAAAAATAACTTTACTTTCGGAAGTCCGATTTTGATAAAATGTCTATGGGACCAATCGGGAACTATATTCTTTCAGTTAAAAGAAGAACTTCAAATCGGTTCATAAATAACGAAGATATGAGGTAACAAACATAAAAAAACTTTTTTGCAAAAAAAACCGACTTCCAAAAAAACACTAAAAAAGTGGGAAATAACTTTACTTTCGGAAGTCGGTGACTATTGTTTGTTTCATTGACTTTTTTGCCACCGACTTCCGAAAGTAAAGTTATTTCCCACTTTTTTAGTGTTTTTTTGGAAGTCGGTTTTTTTTGCAAAAAAGTTTTTATTTTACCCTTTTTAGTTATCGCATCACACACAAATCCTTGTCAAGTATCAATTTCGCAATTTCTTTTACTTGGATGACATATTGTTTCCAGCTATTTTGATTTCAAAACCAAACTACTGAACCGATTTCGATGAAATTTCTATGGGACCAATCGGGAAGTACATCCATTCAGATAAAAGAAGAATTTTTCAAATCGGTTCATAAATGACGAAGATATGAGGTAACAAACACAAAAATTTCCAGCTATTTGGATTTCAAAACCAAACTGCTGAACCGATTTTGATGAAATTTCTATGGGACCAATCGGGACGTAGATCCATTCAGATAAAAGAAGAATTTTTCAAATCGGTTCATAAATGACGGAGATATGAGGTAACAAACACAAAAAAAAAAAAAAAAAAAACATACAACCGAATTGAGAACCTCCTCCTTTTTTAGAAGTCGGTTAAAAAAACAAACGAATGTTACCGAAATGTTTTTTTGAAGTCGGTTAAAAATTATTGATGTTGGCAGTGTAAAAGAAAGATAAAAAAATTAATTGTATACCAATTAGCTTGTTCGACCGTACCACAGAATACATAATACTTAGTACAAATCGTACCAATATTTAAGACGCTTTCATTTCTCTTCCAAATGTCCTGTGAGGGTACATAGAAAAGCATATTGCTATAACCGATCACAAATTCATTAAAATAAAGGATACAAGGGAAATGCCTAATGAAATCTGCCACTTCTTGAGCTACCTAGTTATGACGAGCTTTTTTCATTGTTAGCTGTGCAATGCAAACATACATTTACTTAGTAAGCATTGTAGATCTCGAAAAAAGGAAGTACTGCTTCAAAAAAATAAATTATTTAAATAAACTTGAGATTCAGCAATTATTGAGCGTCAAAATTAATAAAGACTCCCCCAAAACGCCCTTCACCCCTTTTATATTGTTTTGAGTGGGGAGAAGAAGTGGCGGAACAAACTGCCCAGCAACACATCACGTCTTTAAATCAATAAATTTATGAATTAAGTAGGCACAATTTTCAATGTCAACAACAGTAGTTTTAAGTAGGGCACATAAAAAAGGTTGATGTCAACATTATCATAAAATTTATTCAATACAGCCGTTTTGAAAATATCGTTGTTACTTGTTAGTCATGTAATATACTTACCTGCCTACGACAACAATATGTAGGCAGTTTTAGGTACATGTATTGATGAGTAAGCGGCTCTGAAGGTCGTCCGTCTATTCAGAACTATCGCACGGAAAAATAAAACAATTATTTAATTTGAAACAGTTTTAATGTATTTTTAGAAGGCAGTTTGTTGCAAGACCATCCAGGTGGCAAGCCCAGAAGGAGATGGCGGAATGAGCTGGACTATTTATTAAAGCATTGGACAATCGCATTAGATCGCAAAAAGTGGAAGGAGGAATGGGAAGGCCTTTGCCCAGCAGTGGGATAATATAGGCTTGACTGTCGCAAGTCGAAACGAACGGAACCGATTTACCAATTCGAACTCTACTTATTTCACCACAAATGCTAACAAAACCTTGAAGGAAAACTTGGTGAGGAATCCAACATATCCTAGAACCTAAAATTCAAAGACATGTGACATCTACCAGCTCGCACTGGGCCCGCGTGGTGGGTCACAGCCCACTCCCTCCCATAGAGAGGGGGCCTGTGTCCCAGCTGTGAGGACGTGATAGGCTTATTAAGCTTGTGCTTGCTTGTGTCGCAAAATGTCGGCTATGCGTCTTTGAAGGATGCGTCTATTGATCTGGCGTAGTACTGGCAAGTTGCCAAGAAGCTGGTTAAAGGCTCCGCATTGCTAGTCGTTCCTTCATCTTTCATCTATGACATTTGAAACCGTATTTGCTGCTAAATGGGATGTCAAATATTGCCTAGATACTCTGTTACTACCGAAATTTTACAAGATGACAGTGAACGCATTAATAACTTGTTAATAGGTGGGCTTTTGCCTTGTCTTAATTTTCCAAAGTCTCGCCAAGATCTGCCTGCCTTTGCCATCTAGGATGGGGTCTTCTAGTCTCATCGGAAGCAGTTGAATACCAGTATTTTACATGGAGTGACTAGCTCGGGTAACACGAGACTCTCCCTCCTGGGTAAAACTGGTTGTTAGACTTACGGAATTCTGACTACTATAACAAAGATCATGACGACCGGGACCCTCGTTGTCTTCCATCACCCGGGATAAAACATAAGACGATCTTCTTAAACGAAATTGACAAAATAAAGATTAATGCAAATAGGAAGGTGTTATCTAAGTAACTACAGTGAGGGTGAACTATCAATCATTATTATTATAAGCGTACGGCCTACAAAACATTATACATGTTGCGGAAGTCGGAATGACTTAGTAGCTTCAGGTTTTACGCGAGGATTGGAGGCGGGCGATGAAATGGCAGTATGGCCGTGTATAGCCCTGTGTCTTCAGAGATTGTTGCTTGGATGGTGGGCAGCACATTAAGGAACAGAAAGATGGAAACGTGTTAAACATGTCCAATTACACTAACTCAAAGCGCAATTAATGCCTAAATATTATTACTGTTGGACTTGCAAGTGTCGGCGCGGCGCTGAGAACAAAATTTAGGCCATTATTTAAGTGACGCTAATTGTAAGTTAAAACGGGCCTTAGCTTATGTTTATGATATACTTAAGCTAAATGCGGAGTCGGATTTTGAACGGTTATGTGTAGGTAGGTACCTGAAAAATAGAAATGTCCGTGCCAGAAAAACAAACGTTTTTCGTTTTAATTTTCACCCACCATTGATTGATGATTTACGAGTATTACCGCTCACTTAATTTTTTTATAATACATCATGCGGTGTAATAAATAAACCCGAATTTGTATCTAGACCAATGTTAGCTTAACAAACTAGGTAAAACATTAATGTAATAAAATTGACGAATTGGCAAAATCGTAAACGTTTTACGAGTCTAGTCAAAAACGATTAAAGAATGCTCCTAATTTTGTAGAACGAACAATAAAGTCCACCGGTGCCTGAAATGATGCAACGATATAAAAATAAAAATGCCTTGTCTCTGGCCGGCCGGCACCACACTCGATTGCCTATAGACAATCGGATGAATTATGGCTGCGATTATATTTCGGCAGTTCGACTCGACCTTGTCGCATTTTTAGATCCATATCAATTGATTCGATTGACGTGTCTTATTTATTTTGATAAAGGGATTTTGAGTTTCCGTTTGTTTTCTTTTCAATAATCAATTCATCATAACTTAAGGCTCGATGGATCAGTCCTTTCTCGTGCCCCTAATATTTATAAAAAAAATAAGTTCTAGAACCAGTTGTTATGCATTTTCATGAATATCGTCATAATATGAGCACTGTGTTTGGAGAGCATGAATCTCAAGCTATGTATGTATGTAGTGCATCAGAAATCTATTGCGTGTTTTTCTGGATATTAGGTATATTCATTAGGACTGAAAGCCGACCCCAACAAATTTGGGAAAAAGGCTAGGGAGATGATGATGAAATAGTCATTAGGAGGCATACTGTTAATATAGCACAGGTTCTATTCACTAGGGTCGAGCATATAACAAGCGGTTATAGGTACTGACATTAATTAATTCTCAATTCTTTATTGTAATTCTGTATTGTAACTTTATTATAATGTTAATAATGTTTACATACAGTTGTTAAGGAAATAATGTTAGACACAATTATGGACCCTGTCGGGCACAGCATAGATCAACTAGGAGAGAGGAAGAAGGACACTGGGTGTTTAATTACCCACATTCATTCGTTTAATTATAAGCCCAGGCATTTCTGAACACCCAGAGTTATGTCAGTCAGCACCGATAACTTCCTAGTCCTACCCATCCTAGAATATGAGGCAATAAAGCGCCATAATTACCTCTGCAAACAATTCCGTCGCCTACGTGTCTGCTGCCACACAACTACCAGTTTCCTTAACAGATAAACCTACTTCAAATCATCTGATATCATGATAAGTCGTAATCCTAGTACAGTGCACTTTGTATGTAACATGCCCTGACTGATGTCACCAAGGCATATAGCTGTTGCACTCTTGTGGAAATTTCATAATTAATAGACTAAGTTTTAGAAACTGGACTACAGCATTGGAGTTATGACATTATCTATGACAAGTCATCTCTGAGTTAGTTTATGGTCAGGTCATTCGAGAGGTACGTAGATCCACCTAATAGATGATACCAGAGATGCAGTGCCTTGTGGTCGAAAGAGGTCCTATGTTCGATCTTCAGTTAGGGCAAAGTGATGCATGATGTAGATGTCTATCAATTTATATGGTGGGTAATAGGTAAAGGTGTTATGAACACGGGCCGTATGTAAAAAAAACTCTCAAAATGTGAGTACAGGCGTACTGTGAGTGCTCCGTTGGGAAATACATCCGTGACGATATGTTATGTTCAATATGAATACCGCATTACCACATAAGTTAGCGGTTATGAAACATGCAATGAAATTCGTGTAAGACCATAAAAGCCTACTTGTTATGTTAAGTGCATGCGGAGACTGCAGTGCGCCGTCTGTGCCTATGTGCCACGTTATAATAATGATTTTTGTGACAAAACAAAGGACGAGTGGCATTTTGCAAAGCTTCTCATTTCTATTTGTTATTAGTTTTCTTCAAGAACAAGCCGTGTGCCAGATGAAATTTCCCATTGGTGGTACGAACTTTCATCACCGGTCCATTAAAAAAATAGGAATGATTTTCAAAAATCTTTTCAAATTGCTCACTTTCTCTATATTTATTTAGTTACTTAAACCCACCGGTTTAGGCTTAGGATTTATCTGTCAGTAAATTCAAGGTTTTAATTTAAGTATTAGATTTTCATTTCAATTGAACGTCTAGTGTCCTGAATCCTGAAACATATTAGACGATTGTCTTTGGTTACCAGAGAATATCGTGGCTTTCGGCATTAAGAGATGGTGAGGATAAATAGGAAAAGAGACCCATAGATCCATTGCTGGGCATAAGGCTCAACTTTTTAATTCCAGACTTATCCATAAATCTTCTACAGTTTGGTTAAAAAACCTTAAGGCGAATACGAGGTGGCCTGTGATTGTAGACTAATCATCAAACAAAACTACGACTTATTATGTCCCCTGCGCAGTTACCAAAGCGTAATTAAAATCTAGTTCTGCATAAACCTTCCCTGCGTAACAACTAGGTGGTCTAGAGAAAAATCAATACCGCGCGAACCTGCGTACTAGCCTGATAAAAATATACACGTACAGAGATAACATAAAACCTATTTAATGAAAATCCAGGCCCGCATGCACTCTCAGACATAACTATATACACACAACTGAGCTATCTATGTGTGTGTGTTGATGTATGTGTGTGTTAGGTCGGTATACCACGAAATCAATACAGTCTGGTAGGTTCCAGGGCGGGTGCCACCGCGGTAACCCTGGTTAAGGTTTAGCTGCGTGATTTCACGCAAATGTCAGATTGACATGAATAAAATAGAGGATATGTTAGCGTGATTGTAATCGGAATCGAAGGAATATAAAGTTGGTGTATGTTTGTCGTAAATTGGGTTATTGTTTTGTTTCTGGAACTTCCTTTTTTATGTTTGCTCGTAGTTTCCTTATTGACTTTTGCCAGGTTTTGTTTTACCTACATAAGAGTATTTATTTTCTACTTTCATACATAATAGTAACTGGCTTCGTTCTTACAAAAGAGTTGCAGTAAGTGTTGTATTGTGTGCATTTACACTCAGCTGCATTTTGCATTTAATTTTCTAAAGCTTTTATTCACAACACGAATAGCAGTTTCTTTTGCCTATTCAAAAGTACTGAAATTTTACTTCTTTCTCAAACTCTATGCCACGAGTTTCAACAAGTTTTTATCTTATGCAATCAATCAGGACTCTTAACAAGAACGTGGGCTGCAAACAACTAGCTGTTCTTCTACGCCTTTCAAAATTACTTCTCCACGTATCCGTAATTAAACGCCTATTATAAATTATTTCTTTGTCCAATTATCTAGATTATCCTCCATAACGACAGTTTGTTACAGTCGCTTAGTGTGGGCGGCCATCTTGAAATACTGTCAGTTATATATTAGAGGCCGTTTATTAATTATGTAAAAGTTGAACCTTGGAATGATTCAGCCAATTATGAGTTACATAGTTAGTTTTTGTTTCAGTTCTCTGACGAAAGACTTATTAGTGAAATCTGAGCTTTCGAGGTTTCTTTAACTTTCTAGTTATGTAACTTTTGTGAAGTAGAAAGCTCAAGATTGGTTAGTTGGTCATTAAGTTTAATAACAAGGATGCTTGTCAAAAAACTATCACTCGTAGAAGTCGTGGATATGTGTAGTAGCATCTTATTTGATTCGCATGATGCACTTCTGATTTTTCGGAATCATGTGCATATTGTATATTTATCATTTGCTTCGGTGAAGGAAAACATCTTGAGGAAACCAGAATGCTTAAGAGATATTTCTCGACGGCCATGTAAAGCCAAGTCAGAGGCCCATGGGCGGCATAAAATTTCTGTACGTAATATTTATGTATGTATATTATGTATTTATTCTTATATTTTAGTTATAAATATTTTCTAGTTGGTTTTCTGCTATTGCATGTACTGTGTATTGTCTCTGCATCACCCTAAGGTAGACTGGTAGAAAATGCCCAAGGCATTAAGTCCGCCATTGTACAGTTTTTACTTGTGCATAAAGTTTTCAAAAACTCGGACACCAGGTTAGGCACTAACCACACGATGAAGAAGAACCATCATGAAAATAATAAAGGTTTATCAGTGTTACTATCTAGTTTTGATGAACAACAGAGATTTGTATGTGAAATTGTATATTTTATGTAATTAAATCTACTGATCGCAATTCTGATGTGGACAAAAAGACGCCAAAATCGGCATGTCCCTCATAGATTCTGCTGTAATTATTATCCAACATGAGGGGTCTGGGGTTTTGTGTCTGGGGTTGAAAACTGCAAGCTGAATGGGCACATTACCCCATTGTCAGTTGACTGGCGAGGTCATAATCAATTAGTGTAGGGTACAGTGAAAGCCAGGTGCGATTAAAATTAGGGGAGATTTTGTTTCCCTATTGCATCTTTTCTTTGTAAGTACTAAGTATTTATTTTATATCGATCAAGCAGACTGGGCAATGACGGTGAGGTACCTAACAACAAAGAGGATAATAATATATGTAGTTATTTTACAAAAATAATAATAATGTCCCTATACATGTGTAATGTAAATTGTATTTTAGTACGTCTATCAACAAAAAAATCTTTTATTGATAGACGTACTACAATACAATTTTTGAACGCCTAACCGTAGTTTAAACTCCAGTTTAGCAACACAGTGCCACCAGCCATTTAGCCGACCTATCTTGATAATATACAGCTTAGGCCCAATTCTCGGGCCTAGGCTAGGCCGTGGGTGGGGTGCCTGCGTTATGTCTGAGTCCTAAGAGGGACAAGAACAGCAATAGCTCCCATCTCACTCCCACTTTTAAAGTTATAGTCGTAAGTACTCGGGTTTGTTCGGTTGCCATGGCAACGCGAGAATACTAGGCACCAATGCGACAATATTTTATGGAGTTACGTAATGTCCTGAATAAGGCAAAGTGACAAACTACGAGTTTTACTGACCTATTCAGTCAATTGACTGTAAAATATGCTAGATGATAATCTAATTCATTAAGAAGCAAAGTTTTGTCGGCACAATGTTTTTCTTGTTTCTCGGATTGATATAAGATTTTACTTTCGATTTTATTTTGTTGATTATTTATTTTAATTTGACTTGATTGTGTTTGATGTATCTATTTAGATTTAATTTAATTTGATTTCGTTTTGTTTATATTTTAATTTAATTGGTATTTAATTTTTTTTTTTTTTGTATTGTAAAAAAATTAACTTTGAATAAATTGAATTGAATTGAATTTATTTTATTTTATTCTAATTTACTTGATTTGATTTGGCCCTATTGGGCTTATATCAAATTTTATTTGATTTATTTATAATCTTTTGTATTAATTTGTATGTGGCAATGGATGTTATTTAGGTACCTGAGAATAAATGAATTGTTTATTTATTTATAAGGGATAAATTTGGCACATGGTTTGGAAAGTTAAGTTTTCCATATTGTGAATGACAAGTAAAAGAAATTGCGAAATTGATACTTGACAAGGATTTGTGTGTAATACGATAACTAAAAGGGTAAAATAAAAACTTTTTGCAAAAAAATAACTGACTTCCAACAAAAAAAAAACACAAAAAAATGGAAAATAATTTTACTTTCGGAAGTCGCTGACTATTATTTGTTTCATTGACTTTTTGCCACCGACTTTCCTTTTTATTAGTTATCGTATCACATACAAATCCTTGTTAAGTATCAATTTCGCAATTTCTTTTACTTGGATTACATATTTTTTCCAGCTATTTTGATTTAAAAACCAAACTACTGAACCGATTTTTATGAAAGAATTTTTCAAATCGGTTCATAAATGACGAAGATATGAGGTAACAAACCCAAAGAAAAATACAACCGAATTGAGAACTTCCTCCTTTTTTTAAAATCGGTTAAAAAACAGTGAGCGCGATAGAACATCTGTCTTTATGAGCTGTTATTAAAAATGTACCTAAGTATATTGAAAGCGTGTCTATGGCTACTTGCTCTATCATGTTACTCTGTGCTATGGCTCAAAGAAAATGGCAAATACGACGTAAAAGAAGGGGTTTCCCATAATGAGTCAATGGTGGCCTCATCAACATCGTCATTTGCTGCCTTTTCTCAAATATTTTGTGGTAAGCTTGCAGTATATCCGGATGCAAGCAGCTGAAGACTAGAGTTTTACATGGAGTGACTGCTTATCTGACCTCCACAACACACACTTGGGCAAGACTGGCTGTCAGACTTTCGGGCCTCTAATGGCACGTAACAACTGACAATCGTCATCATCATCCGCAGCCAGAATTCAGGGTATAGGCCTCTCTTTTCTTATGCCAATCTCCACGGTCCTGTGCCAGCTTCATCCAGGTTTTTCTCTAGATGGCAACTATGTCGTCTGCCCATCAACTCACAAAGACAAGAGTAATTCGTTCATGACCTACACAGACGAATTTCACCAGTTTCGCTTCGCCGAAAATGGTGTCAAGTAAGTTTGACACTAATGCCTTCTCTAAGCCCTTCTTAACCCGAGATTATAATTAGGAACAGTTACGAAAATAACATGACGTTTGTAATACAATTAAAAATAAATTACATTGACGTAAAAACTGAAGTTTCCAACGACAACGTGATGTCCCCAATTGGTCCCCAATTACAAAAATAACCACCCTTGCTTCCTTTGGAAGTCGTAAAAACGACAGGTTGGACGAAAACAGCCATTTTATGAAAGAACTAGCTGACCCACGCAGCTTCGTCTGCGAAACATTTTTGATTGATGCTCCGCTCCTATTGGTCGCAGCGTGATGTGTTATAGCCTATAGCCTTGCTCGATAAATGGGCTATCCAACCCTAAAATAATTTTTCAATTCGAACCAGCAGTTCCTGAGATTAGCGCGTTCAACCAAACAAACAAACTCTTTAGCTTTATAATATAGTATCTGAGTACCTGTAGATTAAAAATAAATGTGGCGAAATGGTAGTACCTATACGTATGCCATTAAATGACTTAGTAAAACGAATTGGACTGTCTCGTTGGTCCAGTGATCGCAAGCGCAACTGCGAACAAGAGGTCCTGGGTTCGATTCCCAGGTCGGGCAAAGCCTACCTAAGCCTAAGCCTGGGCCTATTTGGCGCAGCCGTGAGTCACACAATATTTCTCGGTTAGTTTTAGTTTTTATTTTATATTTTGTATTGTGTACTTGTGGCGTGTGCCAATAAACGTTTTTTCTTTCTTTCTTTTTCTTTCAAAGTGTTATGGGCTTTTCCATCAGGAATTTCTTAGTAGCAGCCACGGAGTCTGGATTTGTGCACGGTTGATGGCAATAAGCTCGCTCTGTATTACATGGGACTTAAACATAACTGGCGAAATGTGGGTGTACTATTAGTTACACCTCTGCTTAACCCTTCGCGGATTACAGGCGTGATGTTATGTTAATGTAAAACGAATTGGAACAGTGACATAATTGGTCAATGGGTTGGTCTGAAGTGCCATTTTTATCAACTACATAGTTAATAATAAAACAAGTAAACCTGTGAGCCAAACGTTGTATTATGTACGGTCCGTTACTGTTGCCAATTGTGTATTGAACATTCTGATCAAATTGAATAAGTAACAAAAAAATATTGTCTGTAACAAACTCGTAAATGAAGAAAAAATAGACGAGCTCCCAAACTTGTTGATCTTCAGCACACTTCTTTGCATCATGGATATTGAATTTTACAAGCATTCTTTGTCATGACAGTGACTTCTCAATACGCAATGCGCAAAACCTAGTTAGTCTTCGTCTCAGACCAATAAAATGGTCTGACTCCCCGCAGTCATTTAGTAAACAAGTAGGTATCGATGTTCTAAGCTCATCCTAGCCTAGCCTTGGATGTATAACACCAAGGATAAAACTTAAGCATAAAAGGTTTACAGTACCTAAGGTGACAAACCCCTGTTTGTGCCTTTGCACATTGATAACAAGAGCGACGAAGCCGAAGAACCCATCTTCTAATGAGACCCATCTCAGACGGTGACACCACACCTAGACACGGTCACCTATAAATCCAGCCCGTCTGCCACGTTGACCGACGGACGCTGATGGCTTTCAACCGCGTAAAGTGAGACACATAGCCGACACAACTGACTTTTATGGCCTCATCAAATTTAACAGCCACCACAAACGAATATAACCTTTGAATTAATGTAGATAGAATCTCCAAGAACTGTAAACTTAAGTCGGTGGGAGGAATAGGAAAAGAGTCGCCTACTGAACGCCTACGGGTCTTACTGATAGCCTTGGGTTCAATTAAACGTGTTTTGGTGGTTTATTGACGATAACGTGTAGGTAAGGTGAGGTGTTGTCGGGGTAAACGGGATTGTACTTAAGTACTAAGGTGATAACTGCAGTGCAACGCCCACTGGTCCTGACAGCTCTGTCATCGACTTGAATGAACTTCTCAGCGTCGCGAGTGAGGGAAGTAAATGAAATAATGTGGTGATGCAGTTCCGCAATGCAGCATCCTGAGGTTTACTGCAGGAATGTCTTATTTTGTCTGTTGATACCATACTGTGTGAAGGATGATGAAACTAGGTGTTCTGATGAGATGACAAGTAATAGAGAAGTATGGAAGAAGAAGACATGCTGCGCCGACCACGAATATATTGGGATAAGGGCAGGAGAATGATGACTATGATGATGATCTACTTCCATACTTCGTTATTTGTTGTGACATGACACAGAAAAAGAAGAACCATAAACCGCATGATGTGGCGACGTTTGGGAGAGGCTTATGCCCGGCAGTAGACGGCTCTCTCTCCGCTAATATCGTAATTCAATGGCTAAACTTATGTAGGTATTTTTATAGAACATTTGACTTATCCGATCTGTCACCTAAACCACTCGAACCACGTGTTAACATTATGTTCTCCGCTTATCTCCATGTCTGCCATGTTACGACTAATTTACAGAACCCCAAAGCCATTGCCACATCAGACTAACGATCTCTAATGAAGACATTACCATTATGTAGATAGGGGATCCCCAAAAGGGTTTGGCAGACGAATACTGTCGCGTCGCGTCGTTTCGTGTCGCAGTTTGCTTATTAAAATTGTTATAACCTATATCCCATGAGAATGGCCATGATACGTTATTACCAATCCAATTAATCATACTAAACGGGCAATGTAAAAATAAAAAGAAATTGTAAAGTGATTTGGCCGCCTACAGTTAGGAGAATTTGATTATGTCATCAATTAACAGAGGAAATAATTGGTCAAGGTTGCAGATTTATTCGCAGTTCATAGTGTTCTGTTTCCTCTGTAGAGTAAGTATGACACAACCTGACACACTTCGCAAGGAAAATCTGTTCAGGTTTGGAGGAGATTCGTAGATGACTCTGTCCTGGAGTGCAAAATGTGGTGCTGTTCCACAAACGATGGGACACTTATTATCGTGTCCTGTCTGTCCTGTTGTTTGCACATTACAGTAGCTGATGGACGCTACTAAAAGTGCCAAAATTGGGGCTGATTCAATTTAGATTGCCATCGACACGCTAAAAAGAGCACTTAAAAGTTTTCATACCATAAAATCCTGTCCAGTCTAATCAACCATTCCTGATTAATGACTTATGTATAATCGAAATTCAGCATAAAATTAGCTGCCACTCCATTGCACTTAAAGCATAATAATGCTCAGTAAATCACTGTCAGATCATTGTCATTATCACTCAAACCTGAAATTTATTTCCACCCCTACCTTTCTCACCCCTTAATTACATCCCACTAGGTCTAATTCCCCATAACCTTAGCAAAATATTCAAAAACATATGAAACTACATCCATATGGCGCAGTGTTCTGTAGGCGGACGGGTATGAGTCAGTAGCGGGTTCGAAGCCGGTTGAAGTCATCGCAGTGGGCGCCTGCACTCAAGGAGAAGTGAATGAAAATAATCTTGATACTTGGAACGTGGGCTGGTAATGAAATAGTATCGGTTTTATAACATGAAAGAAAGGGCGTCAGCTGTTTTTTGGTGTTGATAAATATTGTCGGATCAAATGTTTATGTAATTTGTTTTTACCTTCGTTTTACACCTACACTGAAGTTATCGGATGTCGTCCGCATGTCATACGGATCACATCAGCCTAATAAGCACTTTTTAAGTTTTGTGCTTTGAAATAACCTTCCTAACAAGGACCGCACCCTGGGCACTGGCGGGCAGCCCTGGGAGTGCCCGGGGACGTGCCAGGGAGTGAATCATAGCCAGCCAGCAAGGTGGTGTCCCTATACCACCTTGCTGGCTGGCTATGTTCTTATTACATACTTGGTTCGAGTCGTTCTTGCGGAATTGGCTGGATTACATAAGGAGGGATTGATTCATAACGGCCTTTTCCCAGAAATGTGACATTATGGGTTAGCTAAAAAAAACTTTGATTCGATACGTGGGATGAAGACTTGACTGGTAAAAACGACCTTGCTAATCGATGCAACTGCAATGAATCGGATTATTGGCAAAAGGAAAGAATTAGATGAAACTTACTACTTTATTAAATCAACATACATAATATTGAACCTCTTAGTAACCTCAACAACACAAAAACGATAAAAATAAACAATTTTACAAAAGCTTACGTCACCTTTACCCCGTAGTTACAAGCTAGGTACAACCCCCGACAGCCTACAGTAACAACCCTCGTTGCGGCTCACCCCAATAGCCACGTGACGTGTCACCCCACCGCGGTGACCTTGCACGGGGTCCGTTATTATAAGTAATCACGTTCAGGGACTGTTTGACACATTGTGCGGTTGGACTTTGGTGTGGGGTAGATTTTGTAAAAGAAGGAAGGAAGGAAGGTATTTTTAGAAAGAGCTTTTTTTTTTTGTAATGTGTCGATGTTAATTTAAATTGTATATCTAGAATTTAAAAATTGAGGTAGCGTCTATCACTGCATCTAGCGTGTAACATGCTGACAACATGACAGGCAACACCGGTTGTTTATTTTTGTGGTCGTGTAGGTCGAGTAGGTATGGAAGGTTATATTCATTTCAGCGGATCTAATCAAGCTAAGAAACACTAGTTTCCATATGCAGCACTAGCTCTTACCCTCGTTTTCAGTAGCATTAATAAATTTGAATTTAGTACCTTACGTGTTATTCCAAGTTATAGTTCATCTGTGTACTAAATCTTATCCAAATCCGTCTATCCGTTTCAGTGTGAAGGTGTAACAAACATACATATACTTACAACCTTTCGCATTTATAATACAAATGGTATTGCGATAAGAAGAGCGAAGAGGTACTACGGCAAAAATAAAGAGCTTCTTATACAGATCATTTATCATACCTAATTACCACTTAAAATAATGTTCCAAATAGGTACTTAAACGTTTTATTATAAGTGAATACCGACATTATCCTTAGTTAACCGCATAGTAATTTATTTTTTATTCACAAACTGATGAGTCAGCACACAGATGGCGCCACCGTGTCAATTCAAAGATGGCGGAGCGAAACCAGTCAGTGTGTTAATCTTACAGCTTTATTGTAATGAGCTTATTGTGTTTATAGCGAGCTTGAGATGCTCAGCTCTTAGATAAACAAGATTATGAACATAAATGTAATGATATTGCATTTAAATGTAGGTTTAAGGAAAAGATGATACTGTAATGGATATGAGCTATGAATGACATAATCTTGTTAGTAGGTACCTGCCAGTAGCGATCATTGGGGGCCTGTCAAAATATTAGACGTTTATGGCTGAAATGACGAATGCATGTTCGATGCATGACGACCTAAAAATAGAGGCTAGGGAAAACAAGATGAGGAAGGCGGAGGACCGAGTTATGTGGTGCAGTTAAGGATATGCCTATGTCCAGCTGTAGACTGATTTTAATTTGATTTGTCATAAAAGTATGAACGGCTTTCCAACCAAACACAATCATGCTTCCGTCTATAAAATCAATATTTACCCAAAGCCATAACAAAACTGGCAAATAAAGCCCAAAATAACATAGCAACCGGCAAAAAAAACTGGCCAAAAGTACACAAAAGTAATTGTTATTCAAGTTCCCTTTAACTAGCAAGTTGTTCTCAACCCACGCTACGACGGATCGATAGCGAACCTAATATGGCTGCGACGAGCTACGAATTTGAGCCTGGCTGAATGTTTGCTGAATTCGTAGATGAATCTAAACTTTTAAGATGGCTATATTGAAATAGTTTGGGAGTTTATTTGGTAGTTAGACGTACCGTATGTGGTTTGAATACTTTACTTGTATTCATGATTTTTTTATCAGAATGGTTTACTGGTTTTTCAGGAGTTTCGAAATAAGGGAAGTGGTCTGCCACATTATTTTGTAGGCACACAGACGTCATCTATAATCGTTTGACTTTGAATCACTAAGAAGTGGTGAAGGGCAGATGTTTTGGAGGACTATCTTATGTCATTTTGATCTGCAAAAAGTGCTGTTTCTCAGCCCAATTTTAATAATGACTATTGATTTTGTTTTTAATATACTACCGTATTGTCGAAAGATGCTCGCCTGCCCAGTAAGCATCATAGGTGCCAACGATGGTCTCTTGCACTTACGATAGGTACCTACATAACTTCAGTTGTTTGGAAATTGACAGTGCAAAAAATTGAGGTGTGAATAGTGAGGTAAATCGATAAATTTTTGGAAACGCCTATATTTATTTCTACTGTCAACTTGTCCTTGTTTGATAAAACGGTTCTTTTACGACACTCCAAGGAGGATAGGGGTAGACCTATAAAGCCAGGCCCACAGCTAACAGTCGGTGGTTTGTTGCCCTAAAATTAGTTAATGTGTTAGTTAGCACTGAGGTTGGCACGCCATAGATAAGGATCCCTATCACGAAACCGTCGACCTATTTAATTAAATTCATTTGTTTTCCGACTTTCAGTTTTCGTTTTATTTTTTCTTTTTCGTGTGGTTAGTGTCTCACCGAATGTCAAAGTTTTTATGCCGCTCATGGGCCTCTGACTTGGCTTTACATGCCGTCGAAAAATATCTGTCAGGCATGCTAGTGTCGTTTTATTGATGTATAGATACAGTATACTAAATGTAGACTAAATCATTGCTTAGGTAATATTGGTTTTGAAGTATGTAGTTCTGTCCCTTTTTGTAGGTAGGTACATATTTATTTGTTCTTTGAGAGACAACCATAGTTACACGATTCTAGACCCACGAAGCATTTAAATTATTCCACGGTTATTTTAAAAACGTCTGTTCCAGAGAAAAGTGAATGAAACAACTGATGTTTCTTTAACAAGCGACGAAAATGTATTGCCATAAGTACTGATAGGGGGGGAAAAAGGGTATAGCATAATCATGAACTGAATCTCCTACACCATGAACAATGTAACAATAAAGGACACAATAAATAATGGGAAATACGAAAATATCACCATTGATTGTTTTATACATGGAGGTACAAGATTGCTATAATTGCCAGCTAGCTTTGGTGGTCGTAGGCGAAAGGTTAACGACCTGCCGCTTCTTAATATGGAGTTATGATCAATTTAGCTTATAAAGAATTCATGAGAAATGTTCTAATTTAATTGGATGTCTTAGATGACATGGAAAACATGGTGTGACTGTCACTTCAGTCCAAGAATCTGACAATGAAAACTTTATAAAAGGACTTTTACTCACTTATCTGACAATGAAAACTTTATAAAAGGACTTTTACTCACTTAATAAAAATAGCTGCATGAATTTACAGAACCTACAATCAAGATACTGAGTGCATGAAATGATGAATCAATTCTTTGAAAATTACTGAACACTCAATTTGATGTAACACTTACAGCTGTTGACCTCAATTTAGTCGTTCATTGCTTATTAAAGACATGATATTATTTATGTGCATAGCCGCAGCCATAACCCTCTTTCGTGCCTCGGAAAGCACGTTAAGCCTTTGGTCCCGGCTGTCATTTGTAGGTCTTTGTCAGTCGTTACAGGTAGTCAGTGGGCCCGAAGGCTGACAATCAGTCTCACCAAGGGGTATCGTATTACCCACTACTAACTGGGTTGTGGAGGTCAGGTAGGCAGTCCCGCCATGTAAAATATTCGTATTCAGCTGCAACCGGTTTGACCGGATACCGACCCGAACATAATTGGGAAAAGCCAAGCAGGTGATGAGGTTCATAACTAAACTAATCCTACAGTATTTACTGTAATTAATACACGTCGCCTAGCCGAGATATTTGGGATGGTGAGTCAAGCTAGTCATGGGGAAATTTACGGGCATTGTGTCCATATTGTATGCCTTGTTTTGTTAATAGATATTATTTACCTGTATGGTAAAGTATGGGAAAAGTGTAAAATTATTTTTATTTTTTTCTTTTTTGTAGCTTACTCAATATTAGGATAATCAGATTCAGAGTATAGAATGTAGGTACATATCTAATGGTCGTTTGTTTCTAAATTGATTTAGCTTAAAAAAACAATGGTGCAAAAAATACTTTCGGGGATGAGACAAGTAAGCTATCCAAACTTCTAAAACATCCAGTAATGTGTCTGACGTCGCAAATGAAGATTAAACTCGGTTCCAAACAAAAAACTCACAGATTGTCAAAAGCAAGGCGTTCGAATTCGACATCCTGCACATCCTGCGATCTACGTCCGGCGCTAGCATACTATCCGCCAAGTGATCAAACGAGAATAGTGTAGAACGTAGAGGTTGTCACCTAATGAAAGCGCCAAACTAGTGGCTCAGTTTTGGGCTGACACAATTTAGATTGCCATCGCAAAGGTAAGAAGAAGAAGAAAAACGTTAGCACGATTGTCTAGCCGTCGCTAGAAAAATCAATCGAAATCATCCAACGTGCCAATGTCGCCAGCCTTCTTGGCACTTTTCCTGCTGACAGCGATGTAGACGAATTTTTTGACGCCCCGTGATTGTACATATTTTTATTCTTATTAAATAAGGTAAATATTTTGATGATTTAATAAACATACATAGTAGAATCTCTGACCCGAAACGACAACAAAGTCCCCCCATCTACAACACAGCTGATGAGTTGACATTTGATCACGGCCATTTTAATTAATCTAGTTCGCCAACTAAACAAAATAACAAAACAGGTGGAAGTTACAAAAGAAACCCGGCTGAGGCTATCGATTGAAGGGGTGGTGTGTGAGTCAGACGGTGACGTCATTCTTAGGGTTGGGACGTTGCGATTAGGGTTACCAACCTTCCAGAATTCTCGGGACAAGAAAATGATGATCTCATCGATAGTCATCTAGCCGATTTCGGCCACAGCAACAGCATTCGATGGCATCTAGAATGCTGCTGGTGGCTGTTGAAAGCTTTGGTGTGCTGTCAAGTGACTAGCACATGTAACTTTGTCTGGACAGTGGACATGTGGTTTTGCCTCCCCGTTCCGGCTATGTCTGTCTGGCTTTGACATTTGTCTGGACCTGGTCAGAGGTCAATGAGTATATGCTTGAATACCTCTATGACAGCCGAAAAAGAAATCGAAATTGTAATGGTTCCGATTTACCTTTTTCGATCGGAAGCTTAAAAGAAAGATTAATGAAAAATGGTTTATATTCTAAAGTGAAAAAAAAACAAAGTGAAAAAAAAAAACAAAGTGAAAAAAGCTCGTGATTGTGGCCGCTCTTCGATACCTTAATTAGTATTATTTACAGCCCGTACACACGAGGACGATTCGTTTTTTTTGACATGTCGTCTTTTTTCACGATCCGTAAATTTTTTTGACGGCGGCAATGCTTTTTAAATGCCCGTGTTCACACGCATCACGAATCGTGAAAAATTACGGACATGTCTTAAATCACGTATCGTCTTTTAAAAATCGTACGTACGTCAAAAAACACGAATCGTGAACTTTTTGTGAGGGATTCGCTGATGCGCTCGCTCCCGAAAAATCACGAAACTAATGTGAACATCAATTAGTTTTTTTTTTGCCGGATCGTGATAAAAGTATGCAATGTGAACGTTCATCCGTCATGACGTCCGTATATCGGATATATCGTATTATCCGTATGACAGAAGCCGTGTGAATGAGCCCTTACTCGTTTTTTTTTTATAATTCATAAAAATATGTAGATAGTTATTTAGGTAAACTTTTTGTCAGAACTTTTCAAACAAAATGGCATCCCTAGCAGGGGTTGAAACCCAGTACGACGTTAATTTCAGTAATGCACACGCGGGGAATACATATTTTTGGGGAGTAATGGAAAGGTGCGGGACTAGTGAGGTGATAATTAATTTTTGGGTCGGGTAGTAATATTGTGATGTTTTTGCCGAATTAAAGTTTGGAAGACGGGTTTTTCTCATGCCCATATGCTGTCTGACAATTCCTATGTTTGTCTATGATTGGGTATTTTTGGAAGAACACCGAAAAGATACGCAGATGAGATTGACAAGCGATACAATCAATCCAAAATAAGGAACAGGAGATAGAAGATTAAGTTATTAAACAGCTGGGTAAAAGATGATATGACTAGAAAGGAGGTGACTGCTGTAATAATAGAGAATTATGGATGAATCAGGCAAGCTGCGTCACCCTCAAATAAATTGGAATAAGGGCAGGAGAATGATTGATTTGTTTACAATTAGAAGATTGATGAGGATAATCTGACTGTCACCACAGCATCAGTTATTTACCAATAGTTAAAAACCTCAAAAAGATTTTATGTCCTCTCCTTCAACAGATCTTGCTGAAATCCGTTTCGTTTCGTGGATTTTTACTGATATACGTAAAAACTCTGACCTAAAGAAAAATACTTTTTAAAAGCACTTTTACGTACTTTTAAACCTTATTAAACTTATCAGCAAACGACATCAACAACAAGCACTTTAACGGGCCTTGTCTCCAAATATAAGGATTCACCGACTTGCCGAGCCAGTGGCTGGCTCAAGCTACTTGCCAAGCCAGTGGCATGTCCCTGCAACGTGCAATATATTGTATTATTGCGACACATGAACAGAAACCAGCTTCCCATGAACTGGGCGTTTAAACGATCGTTTTCGAGTGAAATATTTATAAGGTAGAGGGGACTGCTGTCGGTGGTCATTTGTTTATTTATTTAGTTTACGTGGTAGTGGAAATGTTTTGGAAGATTGGCGTACTGGCTTGGGAGACTGACTTCAGCCCTATCCCATCCGAAGCGAAGGAAAAGCGTTTTGTGGGTCGAATTTATTTTTGACCTTCTAAAAGTGCTGTTTCTTTAGCGTAATTTGAATAAGTGACTTTTGATTGTGATCCTTGATACCTTCATATTTATGTAGATGGTCAGCGAAGCCGTGGCTGGTCCAAGCTCAGATGGCTGGTAGGCGTAGACCAAGATTTAAGAAATGTCGGAATAAGAAATAGTAGAGAAGAAGCTAGAAATAGATCACAATGGAGAAATACTACTTCGACTAGCCTAAGGCCCACCTGCAGTTGTAAAGCTTCAGATGAGGATAGCTACATAGAAGATAGACCGTCGTAGGTAAAAGTCGCCTTAGATATTCTAAATCATAAAATATATTGTCAACCATGATAAGGTTAAATAATATCATGGTATGTATTAAAGATTAAATACAATACAAAAGCAGTAACCTTGTACGACATCCGCCGGCCGTCTTGATTTCCTAAATTACCGTTAAAGAATTATTACAAGTAGCTTACAATTAGTGTTTGCTTTTATTTATTGCTTTAAATCACTCACCAACGAAATGAGAAGTAGCAGCGAAATACAGTAATGAAAGAAAATGTCATTTCAGTTTTGGTGTCATTCCAAGTTAATTTGTTAAAAAAAGAGAAAACTTAATAATAAAGTAAAATGGTTTTAATTAGCGAGTAAAAGTATTTATGATTTATTCATACATACACAGACATTTATACATAATACATACATAAACTTACGACTTTCTCCCATGGGGGTAGACAGAAACAACAGAAGGCCATCTGCTTTTATTTTTTTAAATAAGTTTGAGCTAATAATGAGTGCCTTTACCCTACTTATATCACTTTCAATAAAATGCACCTCTTGACAAGTGACTGTGCTTAAATGCAGTTTGATGAGTCGGTTACAAAAACCTTAAGTAATTTTAGTTTTTACATTACTTTTTACGGATTTTCCTTACAGGCAATAAAACTCTAAAAGCCATCAACGTATTGTGTGTTTGTGAACGTAAATCTGCTAGAAGACGGTAGTTTTAAATACAGTTCTTGGTTCAGCTTATGTTATGCTTACCAAGAACTGTATTTAAAACTACCGTCTTCTAGCAGATTTACGTTCACAAACACACAATACGTTGATGGCTTTTAGAGTTTTATTGCCTGTAAGGAAAATCCGTAAAAAGTAATGTAAAAACTAAAATTACTTAAGGTTTTTGTAACCGACTCATCAAACTGCATTTAAGCACAGTCACTTGTCAAGAGGTGCATTTTATTGAAAGTGATATAAGTAGGGTAAAGGCACTCATTATTAGCTCAAACTTATTAGTACGTACACAACATCACTACATACTCGTAGTATAAAACAAAGTCGCTTCCCGCTGTCTGTCCCTTAGATCTTTAAAACTACGCAACGAATTTTGATGCGGTTTTTTTTTTAGTGATTCAAGAGGAAGGTTTATATGTATAATACATGCATATTATAGTAGAGAAAACATTAGTATCTATATTGCGGGTGTGCGAAGCCGGGGCGGGTCGCTAGTAAAGTACTAAATCTGGTCACCCAACAAGCCTCTAGCTTAGGACAGGTTAAATTCTATTTATAAGAACGACTTTCTCGTAGAGGAAGACCAAAGAAAAGATGGATGGATTGTGAGAGGAATGATATCTAAGAAAAAGGAGTAATGATTGCGTGACGGTTGACAGGTGCGAATGGAAGGGAAAAACGTGTTGCGCCGACCCCAAGTGACACGGTACACGGGCAGGAAGACGGTGATAGAACGACTTTCTCGTAGCCCTAGCAGTTTAGCTTCTTGTACAGTAACATAACGACTAGATTATCTCAGAGTTGTTTAGTTATATGGAGGTCAATGAGAGATTTAAAAAGTAAAAAACAAACTAGCATAATTCTCTTACCCTTAGAAATCTCATATGAAATCAAGCTCATGATTTCAATAATAAAATGAAATGTTAAGGCGATTACACACACAAATCAGCCGTCCTACATACAGATTGGCAGCGCCAAGCTTCCATACTTGTCCCGCTATTGGGCACACGCCTTATACAGCAGCTGGACTTACGAGGAAAATGCGCAGATGACATACATGCAAAAAATCACGTTTGTAGTCTATGGTGCGACTCAAAATAGTGGTGGAGGCTCCACGAAAAATGTGAATAATATGACAAAGTGGTTAAGAGTATGTAACTGATCGTCTAAAGATTGTTTGAATTATTTCGTTATAGACTGAACTGAAGCGACTGTTTTGACTACCTCATTGTTCGAGTGGTCGCAAGCGTGACTGCTCAGCATGAAGTCCTGGGTACGATTCCTGGGTCGGGTAAAGTGTTATTGGGTTCTTTCCATCAGGAATCTCTCGGTAACAACCACGGAGTCTGGATTTTGTATCCGGTTGAGGGCAATAGGCTCGCTCTAGCTATTATTATTTATTTAAGCTTAATGTACAATAGTGGTACATAGGCGAACTTAATGCCACAAGGCATTTTCTACCAGTTAACCTTTGGGTTAAATAGGACATCGTTGTGATAAGACATTACATGGGACTTATAACATTACTGGTGAAATGTGGGTATACTAATAGGTACACCTCTGCCTAACCCTTCGGGGATTACAGGCGTGATCTTATGTTTATGTGTTATTTTGTAGACTGAATTGTGTGTGAAAGGGCGAGGGTGGCCTTTGTCCTGGAATAAAGTAATACAGAAAAGTTAGACTGACAGAACGAACTAGTTCGTTAAACTTCCTTCGACAGTCAAATATGACGCTACGATAAAACCTCATGTACACGAAATAGTACATTTTGATATAAGTGGGGAAAGTTTGTTATTACGGCCGAGGCGACATACACACACGAGCCGCAGGCGAGGGTGTTATGGAGCCGAGAACTGCAGTAACAAACGCCCACGTGTATCTAACGCCGTTTTTCAATACACTTTTAGTTTGGATTTAGTTTTTAGTCCAAATTTGTTCAATGGAATAGAGAAAATAAAAATGCGTGTGGGGGCGAGCCGCCTCACTGTGGAACTTTTATTTCCGCACTATAGTGCGGGAATATAAGAAGAAAGCCACGAGAGTGAAATCCATAGAATTTTGAACCTAATCATAGTGTGATAAGAGCCAGTTTTCGAGGAAGTGTGTTGAAAAAGATTAGCCAGTTAGCAAGATCTAGAAGTAGGTTCACCTTGAAAATTGGAATCGATTGAAATTCATAATATATTCCGGTGAACACCCCTTAATAACGCTGACTCATGCTCAACATAATACATGTTCTGAAACGAACAACGAACTAAACATTTGACATTAAGCTACCACACCCATACTCCCATCAGAAGAACCTGCACTGCAATCAGTTGTTCTATGACACAGATTGATACGATGAATTTTCATTGTAGGTAAACGTAGTTAAATTAGCTAATGTATATCAGAAGTAGTGGTACCTACATCATCATCATTTGCCTAGCCTTTTCCAAACTATGTTGGGGTCGGCTTCCAGTCTATCCGGGTGCAGCTGATACCAGTATTTTACATGGAGCGACTGCCTATGTGACCTCCACAACCCAGTTAGTACTGGGTAATACGATACCCCTTGGTAAGACTGGTTGTCAGACTTTCGGGCCACTGACTAACTGTAACGACTGTCAAAGATCTACAAATGACAGCCGGGACCAACAGCTTAACGTGCTTTCAAACTCAGTATGTAATGGGTGGTCACCCATCCACAGACCAACCTCGGCAAGCGCGGTTTAACCTAATTGATCCGAGCGGCGGTTATTATTTAGCCACGAGCTCCGAGTAGTGGTACCTACATATAATTGCCAATTCAGTGGCGTGCCTATGAGTCAATATTCCGGCAAGCTATAGCAAGCCCATAAGACAAGCAGGCCAAGCTTTTAAGCTAGTAAAAGTACCGCCACTAGTTGCCATCAGCCATTAGAGAATCTTTACCGTATTTGGAATATATATTAGATTTTAAGGAATAGACAGAGACAGGCATAGACTGGCTTCTATGGACCTGCTCGTTCTATAAGTATTCATATTTGACCAAAAACCATAAATCTATTAGAAATCAATACTACAGTTACATCTCTCTAAATGGCAAGACTCCTTCAAGAAAATCATCTTCTTCCATAACGTAGGCGTTACCGCGAACTGTGATGATTTGGCACCGGTATATACAAATGTATAGATAGGCATGTAAACAGGCATGACCACATAATAATATGGTGATACCAGAACCGGTTTTAGATTAAATTAGTTCATGAATATAATGTTGACATTACTTGTTGACTTGATTACCAGAGGACAAAATTTCTACGCATTGTCAGTAGCGGCATAAAGGTTGTCCAATGAGCATCATCATCTTCCTGCCTCTTGTCCCATGTTAGAGCTCATTCACACGGCTTACGTCATTGACGATACGTCATATAACACGATACATCATGACGGATGGACGTTTACATTGCATACGAAATCGTGTTTTAACTTTTATCACGATCCTGCAAAAAAAAAACGAATTGATGTCCACATTAGTTTCGTGATTTTTAGGAAGCGAGCGCATCAGCGAATACGTCACAAAAAATTCACGGTTCGTGTTTTTTGACGTACGTGATTTTTAAAAGACGATACGTGATTTAAGACATGTCCGTCATTTTTAACGATTCGTGATGCGTGTGAACACGGGCATTTTAAAAGCATGGCCGCCGTCAAAAAAAATTACGGATCGTGGAAAAAGACGAAACGTCAAAAAAAACGAATCGTCCTCGTATGTACGGGCTGTCAATAATATATAAAGGAAAATCGGTACCATTATAATTTCGATTTCTTGTTCGGCTGTCATGGAGGTATTCTAACATAGGTATACTCATTGACCTCTGACCAGGTCCAGACAAATGTCAAAGCCAGACAGACATAGCCGGAACGGGGAGGCAAAACCGATTCAGAAAAATCAGAGGTGCATGTGGACTTAGTAAAATCATCAATCACACAGTGGATCGAAAAAACATGGAAAATGTTGGCGAAGAAACGATATTGCACCCATTTTCGTTAATGATTTGAGACTGTCAAATTTTCTAGTTTTCCTGAATCTTTATTTCACTATTAAACACTTTAAACAGTTTAAACACCCATTAATATTATTCCTTAATACTCTAGCTTAGCCTTTTTTTTACGAACAAGTATAATGTTATGATAAAAGCATTAGGTACCTACAACATCATTTAAATTACGTCAGATTTCGGTCCAAAACAAGACAGAAGGTCACTTAATATTATTTATTTAATTTCAGTGCACAGTTAAAAATAAATATTATTTTCATCAGTACACCAATAATGGCTGCATAAAATTTAATGCTATTTGTAATAAATCTCTGTGGTAAATGACGCCATGTTTTATTGTTTATGACTCATTTTCGCGCCAAATGTGTGACATGATGAATAATCATTTGTTTCTATTGAGTTAAGTAAGAAGGTAACCAATGTAACCACTGTGAATTGTTTAGACATTATGATCTATTTTCGAGAATGACTTACTTAATAAATACAGTAAATTTTCAGCAGGCTTGTGGTTTAGGTCCTTGAATCGCATCATCTCTTCTTGTAATTATTGAAGTGACTCAGATTTAGAGGTATTACTATATCCTTAATACGTATATTACAAAAAACAAAATGTTTTATTTCACATAGGCCTTGGGCACTTTTAAAACGTCGAGCACGGTTCGCGTTGGTCGTTTCCATGGAGAACAACCGGCAAGAAACTCCATGGTTACTCTTTTAAAATCATTTGGTTTTACAATATTACAGCATTAGTATGTACTTATGTATGGGAGGACATCGTAGGCGCGACAATAAGTCGTTGCTTACTACAAAAACGTAGAACAAGATAAAGATTAAGATAAGTTAACAATCATCTAGGAATCTATAGGGCCTACAATGTTCACACATTCACAAACAAGCGGTAAATAAAAAAGAATCTATACAAAGGAAATGAAATATTATAGATGGACTAAATTAAACAAGTAAGTAACACAAATATTGTCATCAGTGCTGTAACTATTCTGAACAAACGGTGTATTGTGATTTGAAAACTATTGTAAAACCTTTGATTATATAATCAAAGTGTAAAACTTTGATTAAAAAAATGAAATTGAGAATAGTTAGAGACATCCACATATTTGTGCCGTTTATGAGCCATCAGGGGGCTGCATGCGCAGAATGAACTAAAGCCAAAGTTTTTTGTCTTCGACGTAGTCCTTAATTTCGTAGTATGCTTTTTTAATAAGGACTCCTTTGATGTAGTTTTTGAACTTTCCATCGGTCAGTTCTATAACTGACTTTGGCAACTTGTTATAAAAGCGTATACTGTTTATAAGAAAAGACTTGCTAGTTTTAGTTAATCTGAACTTGGGTATTACAATTTAGTGTAATACTGCGTGTATTAATATTATGGAAGTCGCTTCTAATTTTGAAAAGTCTTCGGTTTTTGCGGACATATTAAATACATTCTAAGTTATAAAGTGAAGGCAGAGTCAGTTATTTATCTCTTTAAATTTTCGTCTGAGAGACTCGCGAGGACCCATTTTATAGAACGCGCGGACTGCCCTCTTTTTTAAAGTTGAAAATTGAATCAACGTCTGCTGCCGATCCCCACAGCAGAATGCCATATGAGTTAATATTGTGGAAATAAGCATAGTATACTAACCTGGCTGTGGCTACAACAGTTAACTGTCTTATTTTCCATACTACCTACTGCATATGCAGCAGAGCTTACTCTACCCGAAAAAGTTCTAATGTGCGCGACCTACGGCAATTTTGAATCGATAGTTATCCCTAAGAATACAGTTTCCGCTTACCTGTTACCTATCACAAGAAATAATATCACTAATCTTACAGGCAGATTGTCTTACGAACATAATTTTACCAAAATATGGTTGCTAAAACTAATCAAGACACCATAATAAACTACTTAATTCAGTGATGGCGAATCAGGTTTTTTTTTCTAAGCTAAATCTTGTGTTTTCAAATAAATTCATATTTTGTTTATAGCCCGATGGCAGTCGCTAACTAAGAATTATTCACTGAACTTAGTCATTTGAATAAATGAATAACTAATGAGTTGTTTGTGTTTCATTTAACGTATTTTCGTCTACAAACACCATAGAGTAGAGTGTATACCATACTTATTAACTATTAAGCAAGGCTGAGGCAATGAACCGTCTTGTAAAAGTCAGCCATTAACCAAAACCATAGCTAATGAATTTTCTATGAAGGCCTTGACGTGACACATTTCCTACACATGAAACTATTACTAAGTACTTCCATACCCTAATATAACTAATATTGTTTCTGTCAACTACATACATACATAATTATGTTGTAAAACTTACAATTATAAAACTCCACCTTGAAAGTTTAGTGAACTACGAAAATGTCTACTGAGTGACCACTCAGCTAGTCTGCTTATAGAATACTTATTGAAACCTTTGCTTATGAAAGTCTGATCAAACTTTTATAATACTCTATGGTTAAACTTATTATTATTTGCCATCATCATATAACGCCACGCCACGCCCACGTCCTCACATACACAAACACCCACATGCACATTCACATACCTGCACCCCCTATTTGTAATTTAATTTAATTTTATCCTGGCTGTATTGTTTTGTATTGTAATTTGTTTAATTTAATTTAATTTTTTATTTTAAAATTAATATTGTCTTTTAGTTAAATTTTCAATCCAAATTTGTTTTAATGCTGGTTTTATTCGAATTTTGTTTTTGATTTAATAAGATTAATTAAATTTCTTTTATTATAATTTAATTTTCTATTTCTATTTTGTATTAGTGCAAAGTTAATTTTTAATGTTGTCTAGTAAAATTAATTTTAAATAATATAATTATGTCACCTTTTTGCACCATAAAACTTGCCCAATTGTTACCTAAATGGAAGAAGTCACTGGCTCCTGACATACAGGTATTCTAACCTAGCTCTGGAGCCAGGGTCTCAAATTTTTCTGCAACCTGTTTTTGTGGCAATAAAGAAATTTATTATTTATTATTTATTTATATCAGCCGGACGACGTCCACTCAAGACAAGATAAGGCAAGTTTCCGACAAGCGTCGAAATATCGCCCACACTTTTTGCCATAATATGAAAATCCTAAACACCCTACAACAAGCGGACAGCATCCAATCTACAGTTTACCAACTTAGCTTTCTGTTTTTTAAAAATATCAATTAAAATAAAATAAGTAGGTATGTACACCAACTTTAGGGAAGTAAGTTGCGTAATACATTGCGAAGTCGATATTATGTATTTATCTGTGAAGGTTTGTTATTAGCAATTTAGTTTTATATTATTGTTTCTATAACACAGGTCAACAAATGAAAGATTATTTTTTGGTGCCGAGATCTTGTTAGTAGTTTTGTGTTAAGTGTGCATTGGAAACACTAAAAATATTTTTTATATTTTTTTCCTACGTGTAGTTTTGTGTCTACCCTCTGTTTTTTAAATTTGCTCTAATTAGTACTTTTGGGAACACGGTTTTAAGTCTTATTAGTACCTTTCTATAAATAAATCGATTTTGATATCATGTCTTCATCGGGAAGAAGTTGTCTAAACGATCCGAATGTGTTTTGTTACATTTGTGGGGAATATATAATCAAAAAGTTCAGGAAATCTATAACAGATTTTATAAAAAGTGCATATTTTTTGTACTTCAAGTCGCAAATTGTAGACGAAAAAAAGCCGTGGATACCTCAAAATGTTTGCAAAACGTGCTATGAACACTTGAGACAGTGGGTAAGTGGTAGAAGAAGCCGTATGAGGTTTGGGTTGCCTATGCAATGGAGAGAACAAAAAAATCACTTCGATGACTGTTACTTCTGCTGTGTAAATTTGCGTGGTATTAATGTTAAAAAATGACTTATCCAGAATTACAATCGGCTAGAAGACCTTTACCACATTCAGAAGAAGTACCTGTTCCAACATTTTGTTCTAACCGTCAACCATCATTTGAAGAAACCTGTAGTAAAGTGTCTAGCTATAGTGATATTGAAGAAATAGCATCTAAAGAGTCAAAACCTTTTACCCAAGAAGAACTAAACGATTTAGTAAGGGACCGATTGATGGCCCACGGATAAGAATATTGATAAAAGATACTAATTTCTCAAGTTCAATGACCAGTTTGGAACAACTTGCGTGGAATCCGTTTGTTGAAGTTACTAAAAACTTTCTGGGAAATCACAAGTCAAGTAACTACTCCGAAATTGTAAATAACATGCTGAAGAATTTCAAAAACTTAGGATGTAACATGTCAATCAAAGTGCATTCTCTCCACAGTCACCTAGATCAGTTTCCAGAAAATCTAGGTTCGTATAGCGAAGAACAAGGGGAACGCTTTCACCAGGACCTAAAAACTATGGAGGAGAGGTACCAAGGCCGATGGGATCAGCATATGATGGCTGATTACTGCTGGGGGATGCAACGTGATTGTCCTACTATACCTCATTCGCGAAAATCGCGTAAAAGAAAGTTTTTATGTACATAATAATTTAATAAATGTTTGATTTTGGTGTAAATCTATATTTTTCTATTCAATTAAAAATCTAGAAAACTACACGTAGGAAATAAATATTTTTGCTATAAATGTAATCAGTATATGGCCCTAAATCAAAAAAATATTACAGCTTCTTGGCACCAAAACCACTGTTGACCTGTGTAATGTAATTAGTCTGTAAGCCTACAAAAATGTAAAAAAAAACAGATGAACTGGTTGTTGTCAATAAAAGTGCAACGTGTCAAACTTAGAAATTATATCATTTCGCTATTTTTCTGCACTCAGACAAGAAATCACAGTTTTTCTACATTTCTTTTGATGGCCTACCATGAGCACTTAATGCAGGAATGTTTTGTTCTATTTCGAGAGCGGGAAAGAGATGGCGCTAGACAGCTGTCTAAAAGT
Organism: Standfussiana lucernea; assembly: GCA_964057025.1. Lineage (NCBI taxonomy): Eukaryota > Metazoa > Arthropoda > Insecta > Lepidoptera > Noctuidae > Standfussiana > Standfussiana lucernea. The sequence continues at coordinate 15,764,993 of OZ059798.1, read as the reverse complement.
ATAGTATTTTAGTAATTATAGTAGCCCTACTGAAAGCCTTACTTGGTAACTTTAATCTCTGTGCTAAACATACATAGTTTGCCTACGTAACCATTCGTCTGCATTTCCTTTTATTTTGACGCATTATGTTACTTGAGTTATAGCCGCCTCAGGTCTTAGGCGTTCCCGTTTTGAGCTAGACTGGCGCAGGTTGATCGATACGGCGGCTGGTCTGACCTCATTTTGGTATTCATTTTATCCTTTACTTGAGGACTCCGTGCCTCGGAAAGCACGTTAAGCTGTTGGTCCCGGCTGTCAATAGATCTTTGACAGTCGTTACAGGTAGTCAGTGGCCCGAAAGTCTGACAACCAGTCTTTCTAAGGGGTATCGTATTACCCAGTACTAACTGGGTTGTGGAGACCAGATAGGCAGTCGCTCCATGTAAAATACTGGTATTCAGCTGCATCTGGTTAGACTGGAAACCGACCCCAACATAGTTGGGAAAAGGCTAGGCAGATGATGACTTGATGCCAAGTTTTTATAGACCAGTCTTACAATGGGTTACTTATTGTGTTGCCCATTAACTGGATTGTGGAGGTCAAATAGGCAGTCACTCCATGCTTAGTACTGATAAACATATTTTGCTGCATCAGGTGTAATTCGATCCCAATATTTTTCTTTTGACAAGGCAGGCAGATGGATACTTTGGACTTTGGAAAAAGACAAAGTTATTTGATTTTGTTATCGTCACGAACAAACGTCTTTTTGAAAATCCGCATCTTATTTGTACAATTCTGTTTTTACTTACCATTACAAAGTTCTCTTGTTTTAACCAAGTTTAGTAAAGTCCTGTTTTTGTTGAATACTCAAGAATTACTCACAAACGTAATTCACTCTAAGTGCTTCAGTAAGAAAGATCACTTAGTTTTTGGTGCTAAAATTCTGTTAAAATATGTAGGTACTTGTCAAAATAAGTACGTTGGTACAACACAACACCAATTAGCAATATTTGAGAATTTTAGCAAAGGGCGTGCTAAGTAACCGTTGATAATTAATTGCCTGTGACATATTGACAACCCATGACTCATAGATAATAAACATGCCCGCCATTCGATACTGCCCTTGTTTATTTGAAAGAACCTATAGTTTTGATAGGCAATAGAATTATTATCCCTCATCATAACACGATGTCAAGCAATCTGCTTGAGGAAGGCTTGAGGGATTATAGTATCCATTATGCCGCACTACCAAAGACACAAAAAAACGAGCCCTAGCTTCTTAAAAAGGTAAGCCATAATTCAGATATTATATAACGCTACTTCATAGCTCACACACCCAGGTCATCACCCCCAGGCAATCTCCATTGCAAAACAGACATGCGCAAAACGCATAACACACACCCATAGACAAACATACATACATAACTCTATGCTCTATGGTAGCTTCCGCGCAGTGCAACAATCAATATTTCCGACCTAGATGAACTTTAGCGCATGCTGAATGGATGGGACGATGACCCCAAAAGTTTCTGTGGCTGAAAGCTGGGTTTTAAGGTGGAATAGGGGTTATGTTGGAATAACCGCTGTTATTGCGAAAAGCAGGGATGAAATGGATGTTATAGGCGGAGAATTGAATGTAAGTGTAAATAAATCATAGTATTGCGTAAGTGTGGGTAGTCAAATTAATTATCAAGCTTAGCTCAAACGAGAAGTATTTAAAGATTAGAAATTGATTAGTGGTCGCAAGCCAGGCGCAGGCGCAGGTCCAGAAAATGTTGTGGGGGATATCTTATAATTATATTTTTGTTAAGCAGCAGATTCGGATTTGTGCCAGGTTCATGGGTAAATCAGCTCATGGCTCGCCTTTTAAATCATGAGTTTTGCTATGTGAGCTGAACTAGTGTGAGTACCTACGGAGGTTCAATAAAATAAACGGCCAGGTGTACTAGGGGTTTTGTAACCACTGACATGCGACCTACTTTACCTGCACCTTTTCACATAACACATAATCCGTATGAGTAAACATTTATTTCTCATTTGTTTTCCTGTTACAGTTCCAAAACAATTCCAATTCACAGCTGCATCTGTTTATGAATTGTTATGACCCAAATAAGTTATTTTCGAGTACTTCTGTAACCGCAAGCCGACAATTCTGTCCGATTTCTCTGAAACATGACAGATTGACCGATGAGACAGCTTCACAGCTATGACTGTCGTCCTTGGCATCAAAATCATTAGCTAGAACTTGCAAACATTCAGTTGTAAATACGGGGTTTTCCTTCTACGAGCATAGTAGAATGTTTAGCCCTTTCAAGGTGTTTATTTTGATAGTAAATTACTTGTTTACTTGATTTAGTTGTGATTGCATACTGATTTGTATCTCTATGACTCTATCGGTTTGAAATTAAATTCAGACCACTCGGTATTGATAGGTTCGCATGTTTTACACGCAATTTCTATTTGTTAGTAATAAACATTGTTTGGGTACTCTGTTTTTGTTCTGTGTTTTGTTTGCAACCATAGAACTAGTTGGGTACGGCTTCCAGTCTAACTGGATGCAGCTGAATACCAGTATTTTACATGGAGCCATTGACTATTTGAGTTGCACAACACAGTTAGTACTGGGTAATACGATACCCCTTGGTAAGACGGCCCTTGGTAAGGCTACCGGGCTACTGACTACCTGTAACGACTGTCAAAGATCTACAAAAGGAAAATCCTAAATGTTTAAACATATAATTTTCTAACTGAGTGCTGAAACCATTCCAATAACGATCTGTCAGAGAAATCGAATGACGCTTTTTGCTCAATTAGGGATTAGAAACCAAGAATTCATTGCAGAATTGTAACCAGTAGCAAATAGAGCCTATGAGCAGATTAGGAAACTTAACAACTTGAGTTCCCTTTTACGTGAGTGCTGTTGTTTCATCACCATCATCTTCATCCACAGCCCGACTTCACCCACTGGTGGGTAAGTTGTAAAAGAAACTAAAGATCTAACTAAGCTAACATAATACAAAAAAAAATACAAAACTGGCAAATCCTCCCTGTTCTGGACTCGCTCCGTGTGCTCTCTTAAGCCTTCAGGCCTCTCTTTGCATGTGCCGAGTTCTTGTGCCAGCCGCATCCAGGATATACAGGCAATGGCAACAATGTCGTCTGCCGTTTGCAATATTGTTGGAATCTGCCAAATTATCGTAAGTATTATCGAACTCTTATCATATGCAAGTCAACAATACAACTCATAAGTTTAACCCAGATTAGGTAGCACACCATTCACAACAGCCTTATTACCTTCTGCTCTTATTTGGTCACGACTGAACTTCACAATAACGTGCGTAATATCAGTGTGGGCAGAGCGTATTAAGATATCATAAACAACGTATTATAACTCATAGGATTTGATTTTGTCAATCTGATCAATGATACTAATTTCTGTAAGTAGGTTGATACAAACATTTTTACACGTCAATTTTTAGGGTTCCGTAGTCAAATGGCAAAAACGGAACCCTTCTATCTAGGTGAGCTCGTTGATTCCTATCCGATTACTCTGAGTAGAAACACTGAAACAAACTCAGAGCCCTCAGAGGTCTCTTTTAATGTCCAGACGTTGACGTTGAGACGTTGTCTTAACCTGTAAATGTGATAGTGATAGAGGGAGATCCCATGAACGCCAGACCTACGCGGGCACCACGACAGACTTTTCATAATATCCAATTGTTCTTCCACAGAAAAAGTTTCAGATTTGATAAAATGACGCAGGTCTTAGACGCGTTCATAGGATCTTGGTCCATGAGGACTATGGAGATTTGCGTCTGAGATGGTCTTTTGAGAAAGGAGCCTTACAGATTTGAATGGGCCTGTCCAGTCAGTGCACGGATGTTTCAATCAGTAATCCGGTAGCTTAACTCAATTTTTAAGGAATTTGACGAACAATACCAAAGAAAGGACATAAAATTCAGGTAGACTACATTTTTATTTTTGAGCCTGTACTGTCCCACTGCTAGGCAAAGGCCTCCCCCAATTCCTTCCATGAGCTCATTTCCCGTGTCTCCTCCAATAACCACATAAATCGACCACATAAAGTACTCGAAATCCAAATACATCTACCATACCACAAGTCTCGTTGTTTTAGTGATCATAAGCACTACTGTTGAACATGAGGTCCTGTGTGACATTCCCAGGTCGAGCAATGGCTTATTAGGATTTTCAAACAGGAATTTCTGGAGTCAGGATTTATGCTCGGTTGATGGCAAAAGTCACGCCCTCTGTTACATGGGACTTGAACATTAGCAAAATGTGGGTGTCCTATAAATGCACCTCTGCGTAAACTTTCGGGATCACAAGCTAGATGTAATCTTTTAACTCACTTGATTCAGTTCTGTCAATCTAAATACATCTAATAAAACTTTTTTGCAAAAAAAAACCGACTTCCAAAAAAAACACTAAATAAGTGGAAAATAACTTTACTTTCGGAAGTCGGTGACTATTGCTTGTTTCATTGACTTTTTTGCCACCGACTTCCGAAAGTAAAGTTATTTTCCACTTTTTTAGTGTTTTTTTTGGAAGTCGGTTTTTTTTTGCAAAAAAGTTTTTATTTTACCCTTTTTAGTTATCGTATCACACACAAATCCTTGTCAAGTATCAATTTCGCAATTTCTTTTACTTGGATGAAATTTTTTCCAGTTATTTTGATTTCAAAACCAAACTGCTGAACCGATTTTGATGAAATTTCTATGGGACCAATCGAGAAGTAGATCCATTCAGATAAAAGAAGAATTTTTCAAATCGGTCCAGAAATGACGGAGATATGAGGTAACAAACACAAAAAAAAAAAAAACATACAACCGAATTGAGAACCTCCTCCTTTTTTTGAAGTCGGTTAAAAATCACACGTCTACTGGTACTACCTCGAGGCATCGTAAATCTCAATCATTCCTTTTACAACCAGCCTCTTTAGTTGCCGTTATTCGATGCGTATTATAATGTTGATTGGTATTACTTGATTTGCGGTATATTTGTGGTCAAATACTGTTTGTATCTAGTCCCATTTATTGCGGGTTTAGTCTATTACAGCTTTGATGGTTTCATTATCAGGAAATGAATGACCCATTGACTTGATTGGGTCGTAAAAGGAGACAAGGGTCATGACGATAGGTAATAAAATCTTTCTATTGGACAATATCAATATTGATACTTATTGGCTCGGATTTTTGTGTAGTGACTTGATGAAGATTAGTGAAAGGCACGTTGAAAGTTTTGTAAACAACAACTGAAGCTTTTAACACTACGTTTCACACTAAAACTACGATCTTTTGATACATTATTTAATGCTTAATTAAATGTCTAAACCTATGCTAAATTCTAACAACTATAATAATATTATAAAGCTGAAGAGTCTGTTGAATCTCAGGAACTGCTGGATCGAATTGAAAAAATCTTTTAGTGTTGGATAGCCCATTTATCAAGGAAGGCTATTAGGCTAGTATAAAACATCACGCTGCGACCAATAGGAGCGGAGCATCAATCAAAAATGTTACGAAGACGAATGTCAGTCAGCTACTACTAAATATCATCATAATTTCAGAAAATAGAATTCCAATACCAAATATGGGCTTCCTTCATACACCGGTTCCACAAGGTACTATCTTGGGTCCCAATTACGATTAAAACCTTACTCGACCGACTTATACACAATTTTCTTTGATCACTAAGTATTGGATTAAGTCATTATATGCATATTTCATTGCTAAACAGTTTATAAGTGGAGGAAAAAGAGTAAAACACGACATATTCTAACTTGATTCATGTCGCCTTGAGCACAGAGCGTGAATAACATCGTAAGGACACAGATGTTTGTCATAAAATATTATTTATGTGTGTATTTAATATTAATGCAAAGGAAAACTTCTTGAGAAAACCAGAGGGCTAGCAAAGGCAAATGATTTCAAAGCGTTTGGTGTTTCTACAGCGATTTTCAACAGTATTTACATTTATCGGTTGCCTATGTCAATTCAATAGATTTTGGACTTATGTATGTTCAATTGTCTAAGCCCTCCGGTCTTTCAACAACTTACGCTTTCTTCTCGTGAAGATAAGCAGATACGTTAAAACGCTGAAGGTTTAACTGTTCCTATATTACATTTGGTTATTCTTCAATGGCATCACCAGCAAATGTGCAAGCATGGGACATGTTCTTCTCTTTTCTGTATGAGAAGAGACCTTCGTCTTGCAATGGCACAAGAAAGTATAACGACGAAATCCATACTAATATTATAAATGCGAAAGTATCTCTGTTTGTTTGTTTGTTACGACTAAACGGCTGATTGGATCTTTATGAAATTTGGCAAGGAGATAGATAATATCCTGGGGAAAGACATAGGCTACTTTTTATCCCTGACAAACACATCAAAATTTCCACGCGAACGAAGTCGCGGGCAGCAGCTAGTTAATTATATGGGAATGGCTATACCTATAAAAAAGTCAGGCTAAAGAACCGATGCAGATTGAAAAGATGATATATATAAATAGGAAAAATATGATGATTTGATGAAGATCAGGCAGGATTGGGGCTTTAGGTAAGGGGTTCAACTCCCAGGAAATTTCCCGAAGTCTGGATTTTACGTTCATGGTAATAGGCTCGCCCCCTATTACATATATCTAACTCAAAATTGTGCAGAATGCTTTTAACCCTTCAGAGATTATAAGGTGTCATGTTATGAGTGACAAGGATGCTTATGGATATTTGTCTGTAGACTGTTCTTATGTAAGAGAGAGAGGGGTATCCTAGTACCCAGTACTACCAGGGTTGTGGAGCTGGTCTCCATAATCATCAGTTCAGTTGCTCCGTGTAAATTAATGGTATTCAGCATGCAGGTGCTGGATGGTCTAGTACTGGAAGCCGACCCCGTCATATTTGGGAAAAGGCAAGACACATGATATTCTCATGTAAGAGTCAGATCTGTGATGACTCTACTCTGTGGTTACGGTTCTGGTCCGTCAGCTGACATTGTTTTATTATCAATGTTGACACATTCAATAATGAATATTCATTAATACCGATGTAGGTACACAGAACCTGCTGTTACATCATTGTCTTACTTTATAGTTATTTTATTCTGATATTAAACTTTATATTCCTAAAACAGTCCAACAATCAGGTAAGCCGTGAACTGGTGAATAAGAGTCGGCCGTCTGGGGATCGAACTTACTACCCTCTATTGCTATGCTCTACCCACACCCACTGTACTGGAAATGTTAGATGTGGCTAAACAGAGCTAACAGAGCTTACCGTATTTCTACAATGACTTCAACAGGATTGGCTTTTAGGTAGCGAAAGTCAATCCAAAACGTTTTCGATTTACTCATTATTGTTTTCACAGATAGAATATGAAATTGTCTAGGCTAGGCTCTTAGACATACTTACATAACGAATGTAAAAAAAACTTTTTTGCAAAAAAAAACAGACTTCCAAAAAACACTAAAAAAAGTGGAAAATAACTTTACTTTCGGAAGTCGGTGACTATTGTTTCATTGACTTTTTTGCCACCGACTTTTTATTTTACCCTTTTTAGTTATCGCATCACACACAAATCCTTGTCAAGTATCAATTTAGCAAATTCTTTTACTTGGATGACATATTTTTTCCAGCTATTTTGATTTCAAACCCAAACTGCTGAACCGATTTCGATGAAATTTCTATGGGACCAATCGGGAAGTAGATCCATTCAGATAAAAGAAGATTTTTTCAAATCGGTTCATAAATGACGAAGATATGAGGTAACAAACACAAAAAAAAACATACAACCGAATTTAGAACCTCCTCCTTTTTTTGAAGTCGGTTAAAAAAGCTGTATCAATTTTCATGTTATTGCGAGCGTCTAATTAGGAAATCTGTCGCTGACCGAGATAAAGTATTAGACGTCATAACAGGTGCAGCGGTTCATAGCTAGGTATAGCATAGGTTTCTTCGATTCCTCAGTGCCCAGTAACAGCCCGGAATCTGGGTCGGTTCCCGGCTGTGGGCTCGCCCTATAACATGGAAATGGCGAAATATGGGTGTATTTATAGGTAGGTACACCTTTGCCTAACCCTTCAGGTATAACAGGTGTGATGTTATTTTAATGTAAAGATGACACCATGCCCCAAGAATGTATTCTCTTTCAAAGTAAATCATCTGGCGCTGAACTATGACTTATCAGGCAGCAGCTGACTAGCTCGCCGTCCCTCCGTCTTAGGACGACAGGCCGTGTCGACGGCGCGTTCGTGTTCCACGCGCGCCTCAAAGAGATGTCAGCATAGGGAAGGGGCCCGCAAGGGCCGATGCCTGCCGGGTGCTGCGGGTTGTTCGAAAGAGATACCGCGGCCCCGGAACACAAAGGGCGATGAAGGAACATGGTTATTAGGCAGCAGCTGACAATTGGAGATCGTTCTATTGTTGTCGCGCGGCTCCCTCGCCCACATCCTCAAATTCTTTGGTACCGCATGAGATAATAATAGGATAGGCAGGTTTAAAGGATTGACCCAGTAAACTAGTGAAGGAATTAGTACGTAAATTCCGATATGTACGGCTTCTTAACTAATTACTTTTTAAATATACACATCTGTCATCACGGATGAGCTGGTCACGAATCTAAACTTCGGTCTGTTACTGAAAAATTACAGGTGGAAAAGCCAATATCACTTTACCGGACCTGGGAATCGAACCCCACGAGCTCATGCTCATTAGAAGCGCTTGCGACCACTAGAGGACGACCAACGAGCCATCTTTCTTTAATGTAGGAACTTTATTGATGTTGTCATTTACATTGATTTGATTACTATCAGCAAATTAAATTGAATTGTGATGTTCTATTTTTGATTTATCGCTAAGATTAGATAGGAATGGCTAAAAATAGCTAAATAAAATAGCACGTGGCTAAAATAATAACAGCTGCTCGGGTCGATCGTCAGGTTAAGCCACGCTTGCCTGGGTTGGTCCGTGGATGGTTGACTACCCATTACATACCGAGTTTTCTCCGTGCCTCGGGAAGCGCTTTGGCGTCGGTGAAGCCGTTGGTCCTGGCTGTCAATTACAATATTGACAGTCATATGTATGTACAGGTATTCAGTTGCCCAAAAGTCTGACAACCAGTCTTACCAAGGGGTATCGTATTACCCAGTACTAACTAGGTTGTGGAGGTCAAATAGGCAGTCGCTCCATGTAAAATACTGGTATTCAGCTGCATCCGGTTAGACTGGAACCCGACCCCAACATAGTTGGGAAAAGGCCACGCAGATGATGATTAGATAGGAATGGCCACCTATTATTTTAAGATGTTACGATAAAGCTAGTCGCAGAAAAATTGTCTGTACCTAACTGTTCTGCACGGTGTTCTAATTGCGATCGCAAAAATATGAAATAAACATGATGAAACCCCATTCCGCCACAAAATATTAAATGAATGAAATAAACTCTATTTACATGACAGCCAACGATTATCGAACAAACAGCCAGTTACGTGTCTAGGGGCTGTAGGAAGGGGTGCCGGGTGCCATGACACGCTATGCACCTAAACTAATCGCACAAAACTATCCCGATCCCGTCACAAATACACGCATGATCACTCCCTGACACGCATTCATGTCAAAGAGAACCAAAAACAAAAGAGCAATAAAAATCATTAAAAAAAAGGACACGCAAACTTTTTGCTGTCACACCTCAAAAAACTGACGTTTCAAAACGAACGACCATCAATACAAACGCGACAATATCCATACATAGAAATGTGGGATGATTCCTTTTTTGAATTGATAAGCGTCTCGCGTGCCGTGAAGTTGGCAGCGTGCTGTGGCAACCGACCAATCACAGCGCGCGATCCGGCCGCAGCGCGGAGGCGAAGCAAGCCTCAAAAATCCCCACCGGCCCGGCCGGTTGATCAAATCTGCGAGTTGTGTAGTGCGAGAGTCGCGTATAGTGTTTAAATTATTTATTATTACAAACAAAGTATTTTTTAAAAATCAAATATGAGGGAAATCGTGCATCTTCAAGCCGGCCAGTGCGGAAACCAGATTGGAGCTAAGGTATGTATTCCCGCTGTTGTTTTCATTTTAGAGTCTGCGGTACGGGAACCGTTGCCGCGTTGCTAACGGTCTTTACTAAGGAATCCGCTAGAAATACAATCGGAATTGTACTTAGAGTAATGTTAGTCCGCTGATTACAGTAGCTTTTATAATAATGTAACAAGAAATACCATTGTTAAGTAATTTTTCATATAAAACTAGGTCGAACGGTACAATGTTGTGTTCTTGCATAGCTCCGTTCATAATTCGGGAATAGACAATGAGAGAACGGTTATTTTTCGCGCTCGAACGCACCCGTAAGGAGGGCACCACTGTCATCCCCTAACACGCATGACCAAAAACTATATTGCACCGATAATATGTAGCTAATATAAGTTTATGTGGAATATGTAGATAGACAATAATCTTTTTATCAAAAGGTCAACGAAAGACAATGACATGAGAATTGAGATGCAAATCTTTGAAACAAAAAATGTCTCGACGCAACGTATATCGTAAGACAGTTTTTTCAGTTATTAAAAAACTTGTTCCTGTCGATTTCGTAATAGGGTTTTCCGACTATATTTTTATCAACAAACTACTTTACCGGATATAGATCTTGATAAGAAGTTTCTAGAAACTTTATACTTAATTATGTAGGTACTTACTTACGTTTTAACAAATAACATTCTAAAATAACCAGACATTCTTGCCGCTACTGAAGTATGTGGCACTATTTTATTGGTCAATACTTAAACTACGGAGATTCTACATACGAAACTGGTTGAGAATATAATCAGCCACGAATTAATCTAAATAATAAACTTGTTTTAAATATTGCAGACTCGTTTTGCGACCATAAATCCTTTTCTAATCTTTATAGTAAATGCAAGTCATAAAGAAGGATTTTCATTTTAATTTGACAGACGTAAAACAAGTTGAATTGAGATCTCCTTTCTCCATCACTCGAATCCGTTTATGGTCGTATAATTCGAGTCGTGATTGAATCGTCTTGAGAAGAAAGTTTAAATCGAAGTTGGAATAACAATCATGGGAAAATTGCAGGCCAAGATTGCACTGTAATTCGTATAGACGAGTTTAGATTCCAAGATAATACAGAAAGACTAAATAATAATAAATTGTGTCCTCTAGACATACGTTCACACTTGACGGAATATGACAGATGTCAAATGCATCTAAAAAAACTGCATTAAACAAAAACGTATGGCCTAGACAAGAGGCAATCGCTTTCAAAGCGTTTTATACAATATCTACAATGATTTTCAGAAGAATTGACGTAATCTTTTCGGTTGCTTTTGTCAATTCAATACATTTTTGACATTTCCATTACCGTAATTTTTTTCTAGACCCTCTGGGCAGACTTGTTGCCATGTCAATTCATCTTCCATATCTTTCAAATCCGTCAGTCGATAACCGATAAGGCGACGTCCCACTTAGCTTAGCTACTTACCTTGCAAATTAGCAGTAATTAAAATACTTTCTTGATCAAATACTACAGAGAAACTACCGCTGTTCATCGTTGATGCATGAAAAACATGCTATACGATGGTCTAACGCCTCAACACTTACAGAAACTTTTCCTACATGTTTTTTTTACTTGGATTTGTTCCAATTCCTATTGATATTCAAGCTGTGTCAGCATTACGCTTGAACAAAACAGGCCTTTGTGACAAATCGAGGTCAATTAAGTAGAAGTCATCAATCTTTCTCATTTTTAATTCAATCAAGACAATGTCGAATTTAACAGTAAATGCTATCGTCTACGTTCCAGTGAGTGTTTTCGAAGTATTCGTGACTGCTAGTTTTGGAGCCATTAAAAGTATTTAATAGAAAAAAGGGGTGACCAATCACTTGCAAGGAGACTCACTATATGGCGAGTAGTTACACGAATTTGAATCAGTTCTCAGGATAACAAGTGCCAAAGAGTGCAAAAGCGCCCTCAATCTCTGTATATCCACGTGACACATGTTTAAAACCTGCAGAAGATCCAAATTCTTAAATGAGAAAACGCGGGGCACACACTCCTTTATTTTGAATCCAAAACCAGATCACATAAATCTTCTAACGCTCTAAAATAAAGAGCAACATCAATTATAAAAAGCTACCAACATCAAAAAACTTAAATTTAGCCTTTATTTATCAAAAAGAACCTTTTAAAAACTAACGATGTTGCACCAAAGAGTTCTCATCGAATTTAAACACAGATTGTTATTGATTGAGCAAGCTCTCATGACTATTTACGTCTGTAAGTCATTAGTTAGTCAGAATCATGAATCATTCAATCTTGGTATTTGAATGCGAGTCAGATATATATATATATACAGGAATACCTATAACAGCTGTTTTAACATTTTAAAGAACAACAGTCATTTTGAAAATGTATTTTATAACATAGCTGTCGATACTGTTAAGGAAATTCCATCTAACTTTATCACAGAGATGGCTCGCTTATTTTTAATATCCTCATCACTAAATGACATCATTGACTAGTTAACTTTGCCACTATGATGCGTAAGCAAACCTTGGAACTTACATACTTACTACAGCAAAAACCTTGTAAGCAAAACATATGAGTACAAACAATATGTTTAATATTACTCATCGTTGTAGTAAATAGGGTATAGTAACTATTGGCAGTGTATAAAATCAGACAGTTGCGAGCAATTTCATCAGTTCACTGCCCGAGAAAATGTCTATGACGTCGGTTAGTTTTTTTTAAAGATCATTGTGCCGTGAACCATTTTAAGTAATTTATTGATTTATGGTTTATAAAGAAACAGTATGGAGAATTTTGCACACACCGAACTGGGGCTAGATGAGACCATGAAAGTAATAAAATCGAATTATGAAAAGTTATATTATATTACAATTTATAAAGAAAAACGTCGTGAAAAAAAAGACACAGCCCAAAAATGAATTTAGAGTCGGTTACGTATAATCTAAAACCGATTTCACGATCAATTACCGATTTATCAGACAACGAACTATAAAGTTAATAGGAACGATAAAATGCAATCAAGAGGCAACTCAGTACCAGAGAGCAATTCATACAAACGCATTTAAGATGACCATTAAGATCTGGCTTTTCTCATTCTAAATTGTGTTCATAAGTGACCTTATCTTATCAAACGTTTGGCAAGAGCTGAAGATTAGAGAGTTCAACGACCCGACAGCCGGTCGACGCCCATTTATAAATAGCGGCTATAGTCGCCGTGGTTCGCCATACAGATGCATGCGCAGTACCGTTACCATATAACTATAATGCCCAGCATGCATATCTCACATGGATTAACTACAGGAAGTCAGCGATGGAGCCAACAACAATAAACTGTGTTAAATTCTGGAGCAATGAACTCCGGAATTTGCAAGGTCTAAATTGATTGGAAATGATTCCGAGTATCAAACAGAAGATAAATTGAATAGCAGATACGATTACTTTTATGAACGCAATTGACCGTTCACATGTCTAGCTAGAAAATAATGAAAACGATACACTATTACGTAATGTTTCTATACAAAGAGATGCATAGCAAAAAGTCAGAGACAAAACTGTAATTCATCATGTTCAAAACTGCGAAAGTCAGACACATCGAGAACGGACTGTTAGGTGAAATCTAACACAATGGTAATAGTATTACGACCATGAAACCATTACAAGACGCCATAGTTTCCCTTCGTCTGTTCACACGATACTTTCAACTTGCTTGCTCTATCTTGTTACTCAGAAAGCAAGCCTTTCGAACAGGCCTTTCACTTTTCGCTGTTATTAAAAATCATTACAATGTCATCTATGAAAGTCTTGATGAATTGACGTATTGCGGATTGGATTTTTATCAAGATTTTTTATACAATTATAAAATCTGTAATACTGTCTAGTATTACAGACATTATACACCTTTTTGGACATGTAAGTCTAGTTTGCAGGACTGCAAAATGCAATCTATTTCGCATCGTAAAGATTGGGCACCTTTCCAAAAAATCAAAATTGTCATGGAATACAGATAATTTAAAGGTAATAAAATGTTTTATTATGCCATAAATGGATACTTAAATGATTTAACCCAGCTAGATAATAAAATGCTTTAAAACTAATTCCCCAAACCATTTTTGGCGATGCCAAAGAACTCGGAGACAATTTAAGAACATCCAAAATCTAAATCGATTCATTCTAAAAATACCGAACGCCTCATAAGGATTCGAGTTAATTTAAACATCCACGCTAAATAAACAAGAGTCGAAGTTAAACCCTGAACCAAAAAGCAGCCATGTTAGTCATATTACCATATTTGTACATGTCGAGTTGTACCCACTCGCAGATGACATCACTAGGATCGGCGCGCTCACGCCGCTGAATTTTAATGTACTAACAACACGACAACGATCGCTCCATACAACCTTGTGTTGCTAAGTATTTTCACCAGCAGTTCAACAAATTACGTAAGCGTTGAAAAATTGATTTACGATGCGGTAAGCTTTTAGTGAACGATCGTCAAGTTCAGATTAACACGCGAGACAATACAAGTTTTGGCGGTGCCCGAAACTTGGTTCCGACTTCTGAACACCAAATTGGTAGGCGTGGCGATTACGTCAGATAATGGTACATATCCGCAACTACGAGTATATTACGTACTTTAATCTCGAAAATAAACATACAGTAATTGTTTCTTTGCGAAATTTCGGCGACCATATGGCCGTCAGCCCTGAAATCAGGTCGCGGATTTCAAGGGGCATCGAAAAATTGAATGCTAATAAGCCGAGTCGTTCGAGACATTCTCCGCTTATACGGCAAGATAAACCAAATACGGGAGGACGTGGGCGTCGCCGTCGTCGAGGCGAGCTATTGTGCCGCCGCCATAACTCATGCCATTGTCTTGCGTAACCCTTCCCGAAGCTGAGCGTTCATTAATGATGTATTATATATCCTGTCTACCTTATACGACGGTTCATTGAGCTTTATAACCTTTAGAAAACTACATTTGAATAGAATCACGAAAGTGTCCATTGAAACTCGAACGCCATTCGCTAGGGACGACTCTCCCGTGATATTAACACGACGCAGAACCGGTTGGAAAGTAGCGTCGGCGCACTTACAAATAGTCCGCCAAGAGCTTTCGTGTAGGCATCTTAATTGACTGCATTCTATAGCGCGCTCACTACACCATTGCTTTCGTTCCGCTAACGGTTATACTTTTGTTCCAGTTCTGGGAGATCATCTCCGACGAGCACGGCATCGACCCCAACGGCGCCTACCATGGCGACTCGGACCTGCAGCTGGAGCGCATCAACGTTTACTACAATGAGGCCTCCGGTGGCAAGTACGTGCCGCGCGCCATTCTCGTCGACCTGGAGCCCGGCACCATGGACTCGGTGCGCTCGGGACCCTTCGGACAGATCTTCCGACCGGACAACTTTGTGTTCGGACAGTCGGGAGCCGGTAACAACTGGGCGAAGGGTCACTACACAGAGGGCGCCGAGCTAGTAGACTCTGTACTTGACGTCGTACGCAAAGAATCCGAATCCTGCGATTGCCTACAGGGCTTCCAGCTCACACACTCACTTGGCGGTGGTACCGGTTCCGGTATGGGTACACTCCTTATCTCAAAGATCCGTGAAGAGTACCCCGACAGAATCATGAACACATACTCAGTCGTCCCCTCACCCAAAGTATCAGACACCGTCGTAGAACCCTACAATGCGACTCTCTCAGTTCACCAGCTCGTAGAAAACACAGACGAAACTTACTGTATCGACAACGAGGCCCTTTATGACATCTGCTTCCGCACACTCAAACTGTCCACACCCACCTACGGCGATCTCAACCACTTGGTCTCCCTCACAATGTCCGGTGTCACCACCTGCCTCAGGTTCCCCGGTCAGTTAAACGCTGATCTCCGCAAACTTGCCGTCAACATGGTTCCCTTCCCCCGTCTTCACTTCTTCATGCCCGGTTTTGCTCCTCTCACATCCCGCGGAAGCAGACAATACCGCGCCCTCACCGTGCCCGAGCTCACGCAGCAGATGTTCGACGCCAAGAACATGATGGCGGCATGCGACCCGCGCCACGGCCGCTACCTGACCGTGGCCGCCATCTTCCGTGGACGCATGTCCATGAAGGAGGTGGACGAGCAGATGCTCAACATCCAGAACAAGAACTCGTCGTACTTCGTGGAATGGATCCCGAACAACGTGAAGACCGCCGTGTGCGACATCCCTCCTCGTGGTCTCAAGATGGCCGCCACGTTCATCGGCAACAGCACCGCCATCCAGGAGCTGTTCAAGCGCATCTCGGAACAGTTCACCGCTATGTTCAGGCGCAAGGCTTTCTTGCATTGGTACACCGGCGAGGGCATGGACGAGATGGAGTTCACCGAGGCGGAGAGCAACATGAACGACTTGGTGTCCGAGTACCAGCAGTACCAGGAGGCCACCGCCGACGAGGACGCAGAGTTCGACGAGGAGGCCGAGCAGGAGCTCGAGGACCACCACTAGAGGGCGCGCGCCGCACTCCCATACACATAGTACATTGCCATTGTATTTACTCGTTACTTTATGTTTAAGTAACATTAATGATTCCTACGATGTGTTTTGAATGAAAAGACATGCTTTCTAACTTTTAACAGAACGCACGACTAAAACCCCGGATATGACATTATGCGACTCGTGGGCATATATTATGTAATTGTTTACATTCCTAGTGATTCCATGCCTGGCCTCGTTGAGAGCAAGATCTGAACATTTCTAAGGCTGATAGACACTCTTTATGTATTTATGATAAAGTTAAAATGTCTCCAAACATGGGCATACAAAGAAAAATTATAGAGTGCTTCAATAACCGAAGTTTTATTACGATTAAAATTGTTTTCAACAATATAATTTAATGTATATAATAAAGATTTTTATTTATTTGATCGTTTCCTTTCTATCAACTCCATTAATCAGGTCGGACAAGACTTACGTCGGGATTTAAATAATAATAAGATTCCCAGTATTAAATGAGTTCGCCGAAGGTAACTGCCGTAATCCGCTGATGATATCAACAATAATTAATAATAATAGACGACAAACAAACAACTTTGGGCGCTATGACATAATCCACAGATAAGATAGATATTCTAATAAATACTATCAAAAATATCACGACCTACATGGACATTGGACACGTAGTACACAAGTCTAAAATTACTGACAGTAAAATCCAATGTTACAACCAACTCAAATACCTATTTAAGACAGAGAACGATTCATTTAATAACTTGGTAACAGTAAAAAAGTAGGCACAACGCACCTGACATCATCGCCTTGGTTTAAATTTAGAAATGCACTTATGCGGCGGCCATTTTGAGTGGACACTGTCAATTCCCGTTATAGCCTCTATTTGTACTAATAAACGAATTAGATGGGGGCCGAGAGGTATCAATTTAAATTGGTCAGGTGATATCTGGATGATGTCATCGCATTCATCAAAAACAAACAACTTATGTCATGTGGGTTTGTGTGACATTCGAACAATAAGATTACGTTGTTGTTCCATTTAAATGAATGATTTTATTTGTGATTATCTTGAGGTCCTTCATTTTGAATTTAAATGTCTTGAATCGTTCTTAATACATAGTAAATAATACCATTTACTTCTTGTAAAAGTTCTCAATACTCTTTGGGTACTTTTGCTTACCTACTTGGACGATCGATGAAAAAAATAACTTCCAGTCTACCAGACTTACTATACCAGAATGTCTAGATAGGTGTCAACAATAATACTTATCTGGGAATTTGATAAATAATGATAGTGCACCTGGAACTGACGTAGAGCAGCTATTGTTTCTTTTTTGTTCAGACTGCGTTCACTTAGCAACGTCTTCAATTAAGACCAAAATAACAATAAATGAGACCCTGACAACATTTTGACAGCTTCCAAATTTGAAGAATGGACTGCATTGAATTTTGAGTCATAGACATTGCGTGAAATAAAAACTAAACCAGACAAAACAAAGAAGGCTGCACACAAAAAAGCCTAAGCAAGAAATTTCATAAAGGATCATGTTTGTCACACTTCAACGCTATCAGTAACAACAATAAACAAATTTAGGTACAGCGAATTGTAATTCTAATTAGTCATGTAAAAGTTTTGCGAACTTGAAAATCATCAATCATTAGTTGTCGTCATTAGTTGTTGTCGTCGTTGACCGCTGTTAGATCATCAAAGTCTAGGAATTCCTAAAGCAGCTACAGTAACCAAAACAAGAGATAATATTACTAAGCTATAACCTGCCCCCAAATAAAGAAACATTCTAATCTCGAGTCAATCGTAAGAACCTCTTCAGTCACGCAAAGAGGCTGCTAAAAAGATTGACTTTAAGAACAGCCAATGTCTGTACATCCTGTGGTATATCCTGGACATTACAACAATATAAACCAGTCAATCTTTAGAACCTCATCATTCATGCAAGGAGATTCTATATCTATTTCAACTAAAAACGTTGCCTTTACGTTTAGGAAGCAGATTGTTGTGAATCCTGAATCCAATAAAAATACTGACCATAGACTAAAGTGCAGTAATCCAAAAATAGAGTCTGATGCCATATTATTTTCATAATAAAGTGCACACATTATTATAGAATGACTACATCGCAGATAAGCTGACATTCTGCGACAAATGGGTCACAGTTCTCGGACTTATGTACCTAAAACATGGAGTTATGTACAGTAGGGCCTCGTTAATCCGGAGAGGCAAAAACAAGACCCTTTCCGGATTATCGAGGCGTCCGGATTATAGTATGCCGCTATCAACGCTATTGTCCTCATCTTCCTCATCGTCCTCACACATAGCCGCTCGCACAATCTCCTCATCAGTTAACACTTCATATCTTTGTAACTCGCTTTCGGCACCACCAGCAGCCCATTCTTGAGCTTCTGCCTCACTTATTTGAGGATCATTGGGTCCCCTCAACCTGTTAAAAAGCTGGGCTAAAGGAACATCATCTTCTGGTTCGTCATTATCAGTGAGAAATTCAGGGTGCAAATTCTTCCATGATTTGTTAATTAGCGATTGCCCGGCCGGATTACAGCGATCACCGAACAAGCGAGAGTCCGGATTACCGAGGCCCTACTGTATCTAGACTGAATTGTTGGTCTTGAAATTATCATTTACTTTGCAAATGTAGGTTTTCACACGTAATTATACGTTGGAACGAAGCGTAAGATAATTAATATATAGTTTTGCTGTCAGCCTACATTTTTTTTTGTAGCAGTTGCATATCTGGTGTAGCCTTGTAGGTTGACGCTGCTTATTATAGATCAGATACTTAGTTATTTTATAGTGATAACATTTAGTAGTAGCATTTTTAGGTCTTCTAAAGTACAGGGTTTGGACACGTGACCATAGGCTTGCAGGCAACAACGGCCTATGGCATTTCCACAAAGTATTGGCAGGTTCTTCACTCCCAAATTACAGTAACTATAGGCTCGCTGAACTGTGTAATACACACAAATAGTCCGTAACATACAAAACTATTACATGTTATTATCTCATTACTAGGCATTAATTACTACAGTGTGACAACGAACGGTCATTTCAATGGACAGACGTCATTGCTTTCAGTTACATCACGGAGTGACTTTGTGAACCAAATTGAGTAAGTATTAGAATACAAATTGAATGATGATACTGTTCTATTGCAGGACAAATCCTCTGCTCACGTAGAGAAGGAACGAGCGTCGAATACCAGCAGCCAAACTCAGTTGGGGCGGGATTCCGTATATGATTCCTATACCTTCAAAAACTTAGGAGTATACTTTTACTAACCTAATGAAATAGGCCAGAGATACTTTGGTTTGCTTAATAATAAGATGGATGCAGCAATTAGCAAGTTTGAAAAAGGTTTTGCTTATTGCGTGTCCTGTTGTTTGACGCTACTAAAGGCGCCTACCTAGTGACTCAGTTCTGAACCGACACAATTTAGAATACGATCGACACGCTAAGAAGAAGAGTAATATTTGCTCGACAACATTGATACTGCAATACATAGATATTGTTTTAAATTGTCAAAATGAAAGGCGAAACGATTTTGAGTGTGTTATGCAATCTGGTAGGTAGGTATCCCGCAGGCTGGTCTACAAGTTTTTAATTCATTCATTCATCTATCGATGATGTTTTCTAATTCATTACCTTGGCCAGTCCTTATCCAAACACAGCAGGATGTTCCATTCATTAAAACAAACACTTATCTGCGGATGATAAAATAAAATTCTCGCATCGCGAATAAGCATCGATAAAAATACACAACGTTGTAGAATAAGTACTTACTTTCTTTATAAATACATATACTTTCACTTTTTTATTTATTTACTGTGTACAGTTTTATTTACAAGAATTATTGCTGTTAAATTAACTTCTTTCTCCACTAATTAGTAATGCACATGACGTTTTTGTTTAGAAGCGTTTTACCTGAAATAAAACGCATATTAAAATACTTACCTCACTGGAAGCTTTATATTGAGAGAGCATATCCGTTTCCGTCGATTTCTTATCTGTATTAGTACTTGTTTAACCTACTCAGTGGCGCCACCTGGTGTTTGCTTGCCATTTTAGTTTCGTAAAATGTACGAGCTACTTTTTTGTTCATTGGCTCAATATAACCAGGCAGAAGTAAACTTAAAGCTTCCAGTGAGGTAAGTATTTTAATATGCGTTTTATTTCAGGTAAAACGCTTCTATTAAACTACTTGACCGTCACTGGAAGCTTTATATTGAGACCTGTTTGTTATCGCCTGGTGTAGCCACTAATACGATAACGCCAATGTGATAGGAAATAATGTTAAACACAATTAAGTCATCACAAAGTATATTTATTACAGGTGTTAGAAGGTACATAATAATTAATTAAACTGTTTGTGATCTATTCACAAAGAAAAATAAAGAATAATTTAATAACAAATTAAAGTTTATAATATTCAGAGTTAATTAATCGCATTAAACAATTGTGTAACATTTAGATTTGAATCAACACTTCTTATGACTTCTCTTCTGTAGAAATTCTGGAATGTCTTAGCCGATTGCCAATTTCCTCGAGATAGGATTTCGTCAAGGGGACGATTTTCTAGCCAACTTTTAGAGGCTACTGCCGAACGTGTACTTCCGGGAGTTGCTGTGATGCCAGCTTCTTTGAAAAGGGTTTTTACCCAGCCTGCGATGACGGTGCGTGAAGCGGGCTTCGGCACACCTCTGACTGTAATAAACAAATTAAATGATTTTGCAGCATTACGTCTTTGATTTAATAATTCAATAGTTTTTTCTATCCAGAATATAGGATTGAGGTTACTATTGTTGGGATTTGCAAGAAGTTTCCAGCCGGACTGTCTACGATTACTACAATCTGTTTTCGAACCAAATTGAGGCCATAATATAACTCCATCATCTGTTCTAATATAATGGTCCGCATCAACTCTAAGCAACGTTAAGTCATGTATGCGTCTACCTGAGCAAAGCAGTAATATAATTGCAGTATGGCGTGATATTTGAAAGGGATTGTCTAAGTCTACAGTGTGATTGCTTAGAAAAGTAATTAATTTACTAACATCCCATATTGGTGGCTTAGAGCACTTTGGTTTTTCCAGAGCAATTGATTTTAAAATATGTTTTACAAGAACATGTGAACTTAATTGACTTGATCTTTCAACATTACACAAAGTGGAAACGACAGATTTATGTAAAATAATTGTATTATATGAAAATTTATGAATTAGATGCAAATCAGATAGAAATTGGGCTAATTGCGTACCTGTAGGATTATTCGTGTCAATGTTTTTAGACATAGACCAGGAAATCCAACGTTTCCAGGCGACCTCATACGTTTTCAAGGTAGATTTCCGCCAGGAATTTTTGAGCAATAACTGTTGTTCATCGGTCCATGTTTCTATCGCCTCGGACCACCCCCACATTTCCAGACTTCGAGGATAATTTTGTCCACTTGTGGAGGTGGAAGCCCCGTCGATGTGTCGACCAGGTGCGTCTGTAAGTTTTTTAGAGTTAGAGGTGGAGCTAGCGCTCGGACTTTGAGGTCTGCACGCCAAAATACCTTCTGCCATCGAGGTACTACTATTAAAAATATTCCCGTTGATTGATTGAGATGTGTTAAGACTTTTGGGATTAAGAACGGAGGCGGGAATATCCATGCGAGTGGATAGTTCCATGGGACACTGAATGCATCGTGAAATAGAGCTTGTGGGTCTTTCAGGTCTCGGGATACATAATTGTAAACTACGTGAGCTGTCTCTGAGGCAAACAAATCTATTATTGGGGTTCCCCACTTTGCAAACACTATTTCCGTACAAGCTGGCATTAGGTGCCATTCCGGAGGTTGGCGAAAGCGTGACAAGTGGTCGGCATGATTGTTGTACTTGCCTGGGAGATGGTGTATACTGAAGTGTATTTGAAATTGGTCCAGTAATTTCAGAATTTGATATGTTAGTTCTATTAGGGGTAATGACTTCGTACCTCCTTCGTTCCTTAAATAGCTTACAGCAGTCCTGCTGTCGCATTGTATCAGGATCGAGCTGTTGCGAAGTAGGTGAGCGTTGTCTCGAAGGGCGCGAAATATGGCTAACATTTCTTTTTGATTGCAGTGCAGTGCTTGTTCCTCTTGCGACCAACTGCCCGATACAGCCAGATTGTTCAGTTGCGCTCCCCAACCCTGGTTTGATGCATCTGTTGTCAGGAAGTTTACTGGCGGAGGGTAATGTAGAGGTGTTGATGACTGACAATTCCGAGTCCACCATTCTAGTTCCTTTCGAACATTTTGTGGTAGTGGGTAGGATTTCGATGAAAGGTCTGGTAGTGAATTCATGAAGATTAATGATTTTCGGTGATTGAGCCGTCCTCGAGGAACAACATAACTGGCAAAGTTCAGGAGTCCTATTATTCTCTGTATTTCCTTTAGAGTTACTATTCCTCGATCGAGAACTTGACCCACTTTTTTGATTAATGAAGAAGTCTTTTCTTTTGGCAGGGATTTTAAATTGTCCCAGGGACTCCACAATATTCCTAAATATGTTATAGTCTTTTGAGGACAAAGAACTGATTTCTCGAAATTTACTTGCCAACCAAGATTTTGTAATGTATCTAATGTGAGCTCGACATGATCTCGAAGAACGTGTACATTTTGATTTACTATTAAATAGTCGTCGAGATAGACAATGATTCGAATGTTCCAGCGTTCTCGTAATATTTGGGCAACCCAATTCGTTAGGATTGAAAATGTTTTGGGTGCAGTGCTTAAACCGAACGGAAGGCAGGTCATTTCTAACAGGTCTTGGTTGTAAACAAGGCGAAGGAAGCGCCTGTGTGACTTTGTAATTTTTAAGTGGAAATATGCCTGTGATAGGTCCAGTTTGCACATCCAGTCTTGTTGTTGCAGAAAGTCCGGGATGCGATACATGTTTATTAAGTGAAACGGTTGGGCTTTTACAAATTCGTTTAACGCTTTTAGGTTGAATATGGGACGGGTTGATCCGTCGGGTTTTGGTATTAAAAATAGAGGGGAAATGAAACTCGGTGAGGGTTGAACAACTTTTAGAATGCCCTGAGCTTTCATTTTGTTTATTATTGCAGACATTTCTTTTGTGACAGGTGTTTGAAAGGGACCGTTGGTTACATTTGGGTATGTCAGAGGAGGTTTGTGGATAAATGGTATGCGATACCCTTGAATTAATTTTAGAACAATATCCGGTGCCCCCATTTCCTTCCATTTCGAGTGGTAGTGTGCTAACTGACCTGCTCGAAAAAGATTCGAGTCATTGCTTGTACCGTTTTTGGTTCGCTCGAGAGCTTTTTGGAGGGTTTGAACGTCCTCGATTTTGGTTACTTCCACGATCGGGCCGCGAGCCTCGGTTGTGAAATGAACCTCTACTGTTGGTATATTGATCGGATTGAAAGGATGGTTGACCCCGACCTTTGTTTTTGTAATTGGTGCGAAAATATCCACCCCGCGAGGGTGAGTTGTCATAGGCATGTGTGTGCATCGGTATGCCTGGTTCATTACAAAAATATTGAGCTTCACGCGGTGAAACTATTGGTTTATGCAGTACGCCTTGCCCCCGCGAGGGGCGGCGGTTAGATTGATTAGATCTAATATGTGAATCGGTTTTTGGGGGCCAAAAGGCTTTGCGTACACCGCCGGCCTTTTCTAATGCTGTTGTGAAAGATTCGGGACTAAACAAATAAGTAGATGATGGGGGAATTCTGTTTAAAGCTGCTTTAACTAATGGATCTCGAATTTGACTAGTAATTGTCTCGCGGCGCATTTCTATGCTTTCGGCTCGGTGGCCACACACTAATTGTAACAGGTCTGAAGATATTTTATGCAAATCACCTTTTTGAAATAATTCTTCAACCTTCCCGCTTAAATTATCAAAATTAACTTCTGTATTTTTAGCCCACAAAAGGAGATCACGAATGGCTTCTTGTAAGGATTCTTTTTGTTTTAAGATGCAAAAAGTAATTGCTGCGTATGATTTATCAGCATGTGCCAAGTGACGTAAGGTATCATACATTTTTATCTCTTCGTTTGTGTCCAAGTCTATGAAACCTGGGCTGTGATTGTAGAGCTTTTGGGTATCAGAATACCTTACCTCGGACCAAGTTGTGCTACCTAATCGCTGGACATCTAGCAGCATTTTTAAAAAACTATCAGGAGTTTTTGGAACTGATGGTTCCTTAAGCTTTGTCTCGATATCAAAAGTAAAGTCTGAATTTGAGTTTTGACCTTCAACATCAGGGCATTCATTATTATGTTGGTCATATAGTTCCCCACTGACCCCAGAACAAACTGATATCCCATCGTGGCAGGCATTATGCATGTTATTTGCAAAAATTTGTTGGCGTAGCTCATTGACTTCTTTTATAAGCTTGTCCAATGTCGGGTTAGACTGTTGGGCGCGCTTATTCTTTTTGCGTCGTGCGCGGCGCGACCGCTTGCCATGTTTTGGAGAAGACGAGCTTGAAGAGCTGCTGCTCGTCGTGCTGCTGCTAGAGCAGCTAACGTTCCTTTTCCGGGTCCTTCCACTCGGGCCGGCCACAACTTGTGGCTCGGCAGCCGAAACATTTACGTCATTCATTATTGCAAATAAGGTTGCGTTAGATGGACAGTACCTATATCTAAAAAATATTCTTGACTCACAATAAAGTACAAAGCACACACATATATTGAAAATATCGGGTAAATATTTTAATATTAGTAATGACCTGAACGGAAAAAACCTTTCAGGGTAATTAATGATCACTTTTATAAAGTAGGGTACTTACAGTTTTTCTTCAATTAACTCACCGTAAAACAGCACTATATTTTTAAATTGATGGTAGTAATCCGAACGGAAAAAACCGTTAAAAGTATAATTACGTTATATTCTATGAAATATAATATTCGAATTTAGAAAATATAGTGTAATTTTTAGCATTGGTCGTGAACCGATGCGCACTTGTTGCTTCGACGGAGAACGAAACGCCAATGAACAAAAAAGTAGCTCGTACATTTTACGAAACTAAAATGGCAAGCAAACACCAGGTGGCGCCACTGAGTAGGTTAAACAAGTACTAATACAGATAAGAAATCGACGGAAACGGATATGCTCTCTCAATATAAAGCTTCCAGTGACGGTCAAGTAGTTTAATATGATGATTAAAACTTAAATGTAATTTTGGTGAAGATTGTCGTAGGTAGGTAATATGTAAATCAAGTGTGACTGGCGACATAGAAATGTCTTGAGGAGGCTGCCATGAAGAAAATAAGACGAGATCTTTCATTATTATTGAAATTACTGATGGATCTTGAAGTCGTAAACGCAACCGTGCCCCTTGCGACTTGCCACTTGCAGTTCTGCAGTTGCAAAGTGTTGCAAATCTCCAGCCGTCTACTTGCTGGCATTGCAAACAACCTACAAGTGGGCCTGTCCGTGTAAGCCTACAAACTCTGACATCATACTTAGATTCTGTCAACCTGGCTCTGTTATTGTTTGTTTTTTTTTTGTCTTTGTCTATGGAAAAACTCTCCCGCGAAAAACTATAGACAAATAAAACCGACTTCCAAAAAAAAACACTAAAAAAGTGGAAAATAGCTTTACTTTCGGAAGTCGGTGACTATTGTTTGTTTCATTGACTTTTTTGCCACCGACTTCCGAAAGTAAAGTTATTTTCCAATTTTTTAGTGTTTTTTTGGAAGTCAGTTTTTCTTTGCAAAAAAGTTTTTATTTTACCCTTTTTAGTTATCGCATCACACACAAATCCTTGTCAAGTATCAATTTCTTTTACTTGGATGACTTATTTTTTCCAGCTATTTTGATTTCAAAACCAAACTGCTGATCCGATTTCGATGAAATTTGTATGGGACCAATCGGGAAGTAGATCCATTCAGATAAAAGAAGAATTTTTCAAATCGGTTCATAAATGACGAAGATATGAGGTAACAAAAACAAAAAAAAAAAAAACAAAAAAAAAACATACAACCGAATTGAGAACCTCCTCCTTTTTTTGAAGTCGGTTAAAAATAACAGTTAAAGAAATAAGTAGTTGAAGTTTCTTAGCTAGGCCGCCGACTATAAGAACCATCAGGTAAGCGTAAGAGAAATGAAAATGATTTTGTTTTTCATACATTGTGGGTTGACCAAAAGCCATTATGCAACATGCATTTAATTATCACCGAGTACCTATCAGAGAACTTTGTCCGACAGGTTATCTTAACACCTCGAACATAATAATTAACGTTTATGTAAGCTACTAATTATTCACTTATACCTATTTCTAGTTATTTTAATATTAGTCATGGCGGAAATCCTAGTCTAGAACCACCGCCATCCGGTTCAAATTCAAACTGGCTGTTGTTTTGCATCCTCGTCAAATTCAAGGAGGTGACCTAGCCCTGTAGGTACTGTAACCGCGATGATTCTTCTCTTTTGAGAAGGGCTTCATTCAGAAATAGTGTCAAATTTTATGTTGACCAGGTAGTAATTTAAATTGATTATTTACGTCTTTTATGACAACCTCCTGAATTTTGACGAGGATACAAAACTACATCTTGTATTTTGACAATGTGTCCGCATAAAAAATAAAAACGACCATAGACAAAAAGCTTTTTTCTATGGTCGTTATTAGGAACGCATCTATGGGCCAGTCTTGAAACGAATCAATTGTTTTCACTGGTTTCACCGGTACAATTTGATTGTAACTCGCCAAATTTGTGAGTCTGTAATGATAAATTCAGAATGATGTTGTTGGGTCAGGGGCCTGGCAATTGTGGAATTGGAAAAGTGGAAATTATTATAAGCAATTAATTGCAAAATTGATGGAATTGGGGATAGGGCTGAAATGAGACGATTTTTAACCACCGATCGAAAGAACAAAACACACAGAAATTATTCTCCTTTTGACAATGAACTAACAAAAAAGTATCTAATCATTTGTTTTGCTACAAGCTCAACAAATACTTTTATGTAATGAAACGAAATAGCTAAGTTCTGGATGTGCCCGATTTATGGCAAAAGGCTCACCCTTATAACTTGGGGCTTAAACATAACTGGCAAAATGAGGGTGTGCACTGTACACCTCTACCTAATCCTTCGGGGATGACAGGGGTGATGCTCTGTTGTTCAGCATTCTCAATACCAAGCAACAATCAACGTGCGACCATTCATTTCAACGCGTTTCGTGCGAAAATTTTTCATCAAGACTGCATTTCAGCATAATCAGCCAATAATGTTCCCTGCTGGGACTCAGATCTCCACTATATGAGAGGGAATGGGCCGTAATCAACAGTGATCGGAATAGGTAGAGCTAATGTGCCTAAAGTTCAAGGAACAGAAACGAAAAGTGGAAGCTTTCTTAAGACAACATTTTTTTTTCGGAATAGTTCCGAATGTCGGAACATTACAAAATTAATAAAGTAAAACATCTATTGAATTCATTTACTGTTTCTGTTTAAAAAGAAAGTGCGATTTTTATTGCTGAAAAATAAAGGTAATCTCCTTATCTTCGTTTGAACGCCGTAAGTATGTAAGTGCGGAAGCTAATTTAATTTTCGTACCAGCTTCTTTACCTGAATTAATAACAATAGAAGACGTATCTACTGGCTTTTTGAGAACGTTCTCCTTGTTGTCGAAGTCGTTTAAAAAGGAAAAATAATGAATTCAATTAGTTTACTGTACTGATTAATAAATAACATTATTATTAAATGTATTTAACTGATTCCGAGACATTTCCGAGTTTCAGAAAAAAAAACGGAAAAAAAAATTGTCGTAAGGAAGTCCCCACTTTTCGTTTCTGTTCCTTGAACTTTAGGTAGGTACATTAGCT
The DNA here is from genome assembly GCA_964057025.1 of Standfussiana lucernea. Taxonomy (NCBI): domain Eukaryota; kingdom Metazoa; phylum Arthropoda; class Insecta; order Lepidoptera; family Noctuidae; genus Standfussiana; species Standfussiana lucernea. The sequence goes on along the minus strand of OZ059798.1, from coordinate 15,736,616 downwards.
CTACCTATTCCGATCACTGGTAATCAACCACGCGGGCCCAGTGCGGGGGACTGCATTTAGCGTTCGCAAATCCTTCAAAATCGCTAGTATTGCCATAGACTTGCTTCTCGTAGCCAATGTATTTCGTAGAACACCTAGTAACATAAACGACGTAGGTGTCTTGACTAGGTCACTTGAAGGCGTCGATCCAAGGTTGCCGGCAACTGAATGAGTGACGTGTCTGTGTGCAAGACTGGTCTTGTTGCTTGTCACTTGTTTTTATTGACCACTAAATATTTCCAATTTTGACAAAAGAGACAGTATCTATCGAAAGCGGCCAGTGAAGAAGAGGGATAGGAATTATAGCACAGAATACATAATACTCGTAGTACCTACAATATACGGAGGTCTATGCTGAAGTGTTTTTGAAGAATGAGAATAACTCAGTGGCCGGTGAGGGTTGCGCCGGGAATCTCTGTAGGTATTTGTGTCGAATCCGTTAATGACAATATTAGTCCTTTTCTTAACCATGACCTAAACTTACAAATAGACAATAGAACAGGCATTTTGATTTATTAGACTGCATCAAACGTCAATCAAATCCAATATTTTCAAGGCTATTTTATATTTGTTGCTAACCCCACACGACAACACCCACACTGCACATACACCGGTCCCGAGATGCAGTTTTTTGTCCACAGTCACACTCGGTTTCACTTATAAGTACTTATTGTATTCTGTTACCGCTGTCAAAACGAAGACTATGTGATGTAACAAGAAACAGCTTCACTTTTACAACAACTTGCTTATGTAAAACTTGTAGTGTGATTCATATTTTTATCATGTAGGTGGATTTTGTGAGGAAATCTTACGTAGCCACTGGCCTTTTTTTTGGGACAAGCCCGCCGCACTATTCCCAAACCACTGCAACTCCTGAAAGCCAGAATCAACAGTGGCGACTACAAGAAAAGCGCCGAGACAATGAAGCTCGACGAAGTCCCAGAGAAACGATTTAACTGTCTTGGATCCCGCAACGAATTTAATCAGAAAACAATAGCGGAGGAATTGGAAAAACATAATTTCCACTTAGCCAATGGCCTTCAACACAAGAAAGCTCGATGTGCCTAGATAACATGAGTCGAGCCTTAGTTCAATGAAAATAAAAGTGAAAGTTGACGAGACTATACCCCTCAGAATACCAAATTTATCTGTAAAAACATTCGCTTTTTTATGGGAAACTCACAAGGCACCGAATTACTCCAGCATTGGAACTGAAAGTCATAATGGCAGTGTGCTTGAAATAGCTACCAATACAGTTTAGAGTGGAACTCGATAACTAATTCTTGACCAGAGACATTCTCTTATGGAACTCCAGACGAAAGCCCTATTTCCCCCCATGCTGTGCCCGATAGGCTCCACAATGATCATGTCTTTGTATCCTACTACCTTCTAAGCTCACATTGGGAAATGCTGAGTATTGTCTCCAGGAAGAAAATGGTTAAAACCTTGCAGATGGAGATGATCAACAATTCAATCAATAGTAACTAGTCCATTCTCCGAACAGTAGCCCTAACAACTTCACACAGTAACAAATCACCTTAGAAACAATTCAAAACTAATATGATAATAAAAAAATAACCAATTGCCTTTATTACAACCATGAATAATAAAAACATCCACCATGTCATTACACTGGGCGAGTTAGTAGGCTCTGAACATAGTCAACTTGTGTATGACATCACTAGTAAAGCTGAGACCACACTTATCAAAACTAAACATCGAGTCTGTAATGCCTACAGGATGGGGCAGAAGTATACCTTATAGTACCTACACTCATTTCGCCAGTTATGTATAAGTCCTATGTAATAGGGGGCGAGCCTATTGCCATTAACTGGGCACAAAGTCAAACTCCGTTTCTGTCACTGAAAAATGCCTGATAAAAAAGCCAATAACTCTTTGCCCGACATGGGAATCGAACCCAAAACCTCTTTCTCAGCAGTCACGCTTGCAACCACCAGTCTAACGAGGCAAGAGCTACGCTTTCATACAATATTGAGCGGAAAAGCCGTCATTCGCCTCGTTGCGGCTCGGGCGCCAGGATTCGACACCGTGTCCGGACTATTCGGTTTTAACCGAACATCTACCAACCCAAACTGAGCAAGGATGGTGGATCATAACCCACTCCCTCTCATAGAGAGCAGCCTGTGTCCCAGCTGTGGGACGTGATAGGCTGTTAATGCTAATGTTAAGTATGTTCACTCCTTAAGGGTCTGTTTCCACCAAGCAGAAAAATCTTCGAGCACTTTTTAGAGGTCACTGAATGAAGGACTTTGAGCACTAGCGAGGAGTCTAAATATCTGCGTCGCATTTTAAACTTATAGATCATACTAAGCAGTCATTTAATCAGTTTCATCAAAAAAGCGCGCGAGGATTTTGCCGCTTGGTGGGAACGGACCCTAAGGCTGACTACAACCTTTACTTAACTTGAGCGACACACTCTCGCGTGTAGCAACCTTAGCTGTCAATCAATATTGTATGTAGGCTTGTCGGTTCGTATGTCACACCTATTTACAGAATCGAGGTTTGTGTACGTTCAGGCCAATTGAATTTAGTACTTATTGAAAAAAAAAAGTTTTTATTAGATATGAATAGAAGAAGGCCATGGAAATATGATGGCTAGAAAGTCGTAAAGCGTAGTATGGAACGCCTGTCAGCTAGGTGGACCCGGCGATCTTGATAAGATGGGTAGGCCAGACTGGATGTGCTAGGTGGAGCACCGGGTGTTGTGGCGTAGCTTGGGAGACACCAGCACTGAACTGGAATAGGCTGAGTTTTAAGTACTGATTAACAGATGTTGAAGATATTTGGAATAAGATGCTGAGCAGATCACGTGTTACTTTGATGACAGTACTGTGGATGATAAAATAGCAATAAAATCAGCCTATACTGTTCTCAGTACTGGGGCTCTCTGTGCGGAAAGTATCCGATGGGAACGCTTAAAATCTATGCTATTATGATAAAGCTGAAGAGTTTGTTTGTTTGGTTGAACGTGCTAATCTCAGGAACTACTGGTTCGAATTGAAAAAATATTTTAGTGTTGGATAGCCCATTTATTGAGGAAGGCTATATAACATCCATCAAAAAAGTTACGCAGACGAAGTTGCGCAGGTCAGCTAGTATAGTATTTATGACACTCAGGGTTAATGTAGCTTTCTATTAATGAAAGTGTATTAGGGAAATTTTTGGAATCGGATCAGTAGTTCCAGAGATTACGCCTACATACAAACTTACAAAGAAATTTTACCTCTTAAGAATCTGTGTTTAGTACTCCTCCAGTTATTTTCTAATACGACTGCATTAAAAGCAGCACACGGTCTAAATGTAGGTCGGTGTGAGTTGCGCTGTGACCTATGAGGAACTGCAGTTGTATTGTAATAGGCAGCGGTTACCGTTACCGCATAACATCAGGTGGGCACCGTGTTTTGTTTAAATTTATTAGACCCCGTTCCACGGTTTTAGCGCAAATAGAGAACCATAGACAAAGTAACAAGTCGTTTCAACCTTATCTTAAGTTCATTACCCCCGACTACGTATTATATTATCTGTGACCCGACGAAAAAAAAAAAGTGTTTGTCTGTGGAATCGTAGTTTCGTTTTCTTTTCTCCTCTCAACCTCGACTAACTTCTTTTTAATTTCTGGTCATAAAACAAAGTAATCCCGCAAAAAGTAAAACAATGCCATCAGTTTTATAGCGGTAAATATAAAATGACATTTCCAATATGAAAATGAACCTTTTTACATTTTTACCTAAGTCTTATTTCCTTTCCAACCCATAACAACTCAAATAAAATATAAAACATGATTTAAATATCACTTCACAACATTTCAGCGTGTTTACCATACTCGGAGTTAGTATTACCAAACATACACTCGCTGAATGGTCGCCATATTGGATGATCGATGGCTGTAGAAAGTGGTGACTCATGAGGTTTTACGAAATAAGTTCGTATTGTGGACGAGATGAGGTAAGTGTACATTGCTGGCTGGATGGAATGACACAAGAATTTAAAGCAAAGAGGTTTGTTTTCATTAAAAGTTCATGAAAAGAAAATAACTACATGTTCAAATGTTCGAACCAAGGGTTCAAATAGATTCCATCATTCGAACATAATTATGAAGTATTTATTTACAGCCACGGAGTCTGGATATGTGCCCGGTAAATGGAATGCCATTATCACATGGCAATTAAACTTTTTAACTGGTGAAATGCGGGTGTACTATTAGGTACGACTCTGCCTTACGCTTCAGGGATCATAGCGTGATGTTATGTTGTGTGTATTTTTTGTGAGATTATATTTTGTTTTATTTTATTTTGTGGTTCGATCGACAATAGACGATCAATCATTTAATATCCCGTGTGCCTGTCATTGGCTGTCATAACTCATAGGCCACTGCTGATCGTAGTGGTCATGACCTTTGGTTTAAAGTGTGTGGGCTTACTTATGTATCAATCAAAGGTGTTATTTTGAACAACTTATGACAATAAAAAAAAACTCAATATTAAGAGAAACATATCACAGCACTCTTAACACAAAATTTATAATAACTCAAAGTTATCTCACATTTAAACTGCAACTGGTTCCAAAGGCCAAAATAGCTTACTTTTATAGATAATTTTTGTAAGCGATTTTCTACAAACGTCTGTGTTTCGGCAAGAAGAAAATCGCTTCAAATCGAAGAATATCGAGGTGGAATCGCATGAAGAAAGCACTCAATATACATCATCCAACTCTCAACAATCGCCAGACACCACTCGGCGCCACAGAGTGGAGAAATTCGAACATCTCCAGTGCGAACGAACAGATGGTCAGACTGTGGTGACGCACTACTCTGTGCCTATATTCGATACGAACCTATTTACTTGACAGACGAGAGAAAAACAATATGTCCAACAGAATTATCGGAAATGAAGACTGATTTTGGAGAAAAGCAGAGATTACTAGTACCTAGATAGCTAACGATAATTAATTAATTTGCTAAAAGGAAAGTTACCAATCAAATGTCGTCAAAGGTCAAATGAAATCAATATGGTTGCATGGTTATTTTTTCTATTGTCAATTAGCAAATTCAGCCGAACTTTGAAGTTACAGTTGAGTTTGATTCCAGTCCACTTAGAGGAGACAAATGACAGAGCTGCCCAGTTCGCTACGTACTGGTCGGACAAAGTTTGGGTCATCAATTCAAGAAAAAGAAGCCGAATTACCTAGGCATTTCAGGCGCTTTTCCCATGTCTAAATAAAAATCAATCTCATTATTGTTTCTACTTTTGCCACTAAATCTAAACAAGCGACAATCGCTTTTAAAGCATTTCCTATTTCTACAAATACTCGACCACTTTGACATAAAGCTTTTCGATAACTTGCGTCAATCTATTATGACGTACATTAATGACATTTCTGTCATGGTTTCCATTGATGGAATGTCACTTTTCCTAGGCCGTCAAATTTTCTTTTGTGATAAGTGTGATAATCTACCCGAAGCCAGCGGAAAAGTACCGTTTTTCCTTATGAATTTTAAGAGAAACCCTATCAAAGTGGAAGCGCCAGGCTATTCCGCTCATTACTTTAAAAGGAAGTTAGCCTAAGATAATACATACCAATGAAGGAACTTTCCGATCGCCCTGTGGTTTCCTAAGAAACATGCGTCTACAGCAAGGTATTTACTGTCGATTCACGTTGGGCTAGTGGCCCAAGAAAGAAAGAATGTTGAACAACTAGAAATTACATGCATTAAACCGCCTCCAGAAATTCGTGATTCTTTGCATATTAGGTAGTATTATTAATAATTACACTCAAACAACAAAAACGGCCCTTTAGCGCTACTATTAACATGGATGGACGTGTGGTTGACTAGTAACAGCTCGTGGTTAAATAATAACAGCCGATCTTCAGGTTAATCGCTTGCCTATGTTGGCCCATGGATGGGGTACATACCGAGTTTCCTCCGTGCCTTGGAAAGCACGTTAGGCCGTTGGACCCGGCTATCATTTGTAGATCTTTGACAGTCGTTACAGGTAGTCAGTGGCACGAAAGTCTAGCAACCAGTCTTACCAAGGGGTTACGTATTACCCAGTACTAATTGGGTTGTGGAGGTCAGATCGGCAGTCACTCAATTTGAAATACTGTTATCAAATGACAGCCGGGACCAACCGGCTGTCATTACCCAGTACTAACTGGGTTGTGGAAGTCGGGTATTCAGCTGCATCCAGTTAGATTTGAAGCCGACCTCAACATAGTTGGGAATAGGCTGGCTGATGATGGACGTGCGGTTGACAATACCGATAATATTTATGTTCGTCTGGCAACCTCTGGGAGTACTGGGCAGTTGTTAGCGGCTGACCAGGTAATCTTTTAACTAGGAACGACGTAAGACTAGACACAACACGAACACTATATTCCAAAGGTTAAACAGATAGTGCCGGAGATAAAGATTATCTTTGGAAAGCTAAAGCTGTCGAATGGGGGTACCTACGCAAAAGTAAGTACCTAAGAAGGTGTCTTATTGGATAGGGTCTGTGGTTCAATCAAATAAACAGGGTAAGTAAAGGGTACAGGGTATTAAATCCAGTAGCATTCAAACTGGTGTTGTGTAACTGGAATACGGTCATTAGAAATTATTTCTTGTAAGAAAGAATTAATTAATAGATTTTTCCTACCTGTTGGAATGGGATTAATAGGTACTTCTACTTATCAGTATGATCAATCTGTTCATCCGCTCAAAGCAGGGCAGCTAATCAGAAAATGTAGGATCTGTCCCATTCGAAACCACAGTGACAGTCATTTCCAGCTACTAAAATTAAAACAAAAACCTTTTGACAGCTCTCCTTCTTTCCCTAATGTGATTTAAAAAAAAAACATGAAGCATCTACAAAAACAAAACATTCTTAATTTAAAAGTTTGTAAGTGCATGTCAACGACCGGGAGTGCCTGCTGCGTGTGACGTCACACGTCACTGCGGTATGGCGCCCGGTATCGAGCTGGGACGCTCCCGCGAAATTGCGGACAAGAGGCGAGCCATAGGGACGCCATTTTAACTTTTCCAGACCTTTTCCAGCTGATTTATCACAAATGCCCACAATTACAGTACTCTGATGTCTCTTTTGGAGCTCGTATGCCAGTTTTGGTTTAAAATTGCTTTGTAAAATGTAGTAGGTGCATAAGTATTGAAAAAACAGGAGATGATTTAGCCACATTTCAAAAGATCCTTGTAGAGCATGAGGCAAAAGATGGTGATTGATTTTCTATATGATCAGCTGATTTTCATTTTTAGTCTGTGTGCGTCTTTGTCAGGTCAGGCCGCTCTAACGACAGAAGAGGGTTTACCATGTCTTCTCAGATCAAAGTTTTTGTTTTTACTGCAGGTTAATTACTTAGGTAACAAAATCCTTATTAATAACTACAAATGTGAAAGTAATTTTGTCTGTCTGTCTGTTACATTTTCAAGCCTTAACAGCTAAACGAATTTCGATGTGCATAGATCATGGACATATTATGTTCAAATCCTCATATTAACCCAGGTCTTGGATAATAAAAACTAGAGATGGACCGAATGCGGATTCTGCCGAATGACGAGTTCGGCCGAACATTCGGTTCAAACATGCGCCGAAGCCGAAGTTCGGCCGAATTTCGCGCGCCTTTAGACGGCGACAGGTTCAATCACGTTTTTACATAATTTATGTAAGGGATGGTTTGATGGATGGATGATGAAATTTTGTTTCAGTGTTTGAGATGCAAAATTTCAGCAAAATCGGTCCAGCGTTTAGGAGCAGTTCAGACACATACACATGTCATGTACAGAAGGATTATATTATATAAATTAGGATTTTCTTCTGAGTTTTGTTTTGCTTTTTTCGCCGGCCGGTACGGCGCCATCGCCATGACGAACCAACCATCGCCAGTATTCGCCATCGCCAGTCGCCATCATCGCTAGTACTGAGTTGAAATACCAACCTCACAAAAAAATACATCTGTGACTCAGGACGAAAATTACGGCATTTTAACTACGAGAAAACACAAAATATAAGCTTGCAAGCGATGTGTTAACTTATAATTCATTTGGTTATACATCTTTGACTCTGAAATAAGTTGAAAAACAAAAGAAATATTCATTTCAGCACTAAAATGGGACGCCAATTATTTTTGTTACGTTGGCGGCCATGGCCGCGATATGGCGTCATCCGACCAATAGGAAAACAGCTGGGAAACTGGGATGTACGCGTATCGATACGCTGTATCGATATTTCCTGAATTTACTTATACAAAATCATAATTATTTGGTCATAGTCAGTTTTTAATAGAAAAAGGAAAGAAAAAGTTTAAACAATTTGTAAACATTACGTGCCTAAAATTCTGTAATGATCATCGTGCAATATATCGAATAAATGCAATAAACGTTTAAAACAAGGTTAAAAGATTATAAAAACCGGCTGCTTAAACATCATTTATGTTCAAAAGCGTTTTTGTACGGTGCCGTTTTTAATTAACATACTATGGTAAAACAAACTTAGTTTTGCTGTTGAGTGTATACCTATGAATGAGCATTAGCAATATTGTCATTATATTGTTTGGTGCTACAAAACCAAATGGTTCAGGGGGTAGGGGCACACAAAGGTGTGCGAGGCCGACTGGCACTTGGCCGGTTTTTTAAATATGCGAATAAACCTTAAGTGCTGTCTTAAACGTGGTCTTGTTTTAAACATTTTAGTTGCATCGAGCCTTTTAATTTAAATACCAATAAAATTCACAACGTTACTTATCGTCGTCTAAATTTAGTCAACATTTTTTAAACCAGCACCTATCCTATGTTACTTAGGGCGTCACGTCAAATTTAATGACTTGAGACTTTGATATTAAGAGCTAGAAAGGAATCCGACATACTAAGGCACTGTCTGCTCATCTACACAAACAAAATAAAAACTCTAAAATTCTACTCACGGGCCAGTTGCTTTGTATTGTAACTGACTGAAATAAGAGTTATTATTTTCCTCAATTCTTTGAAAATTGTAATATATATTGTAGGTAAAATTTTAAATTAACAGTGCCTTTCTTTCGTTGCAGTAAGGCCAGTTTGCGTAAAGTATTCTGTTTTGTTGCCATAGGTTTTATTCTACTTGCCATGGAAAATTACTGCGTTCGGAAAAAGTCTATAATTAAGCAGATCAGATCATTCGAGGGTTTTTAGCCGAGATGTGCTAGTTGTTAGATAACCAATAATTAATTAAATGGCCAATGTAGAAGAAAATGCAGGTGCACGATGGGGTCTATTTGTCTAAAATCTTTATTTCTAATAATATCAGCTTGTTGTGAAGCCTTTTCCTAATAGTATTTTTGAAACTTTGATTATATAATGTCTAGATGGAGCGTCAAGTGCGCGCAAACGTGTCAAAAAGTGTCAACCAACTATTGGTTCACAAGTGCTTGCCCGCCAATCAGTGCAGATCGTGTCATACACCTAAAACTTATCTTATTTAATAAGTCTATTTTTTAATGTGATTTATGAGAGAATTGTAGTAGCTGGTATCATTATTTACGCACACAAAGACATAGACGCATAGTGTAAAACGACGCCTGCACGCACACATACTTGAAAATGTTGACTCGTTTTCTTTGATACGATTGTAGGGCGACGCTCTATCTAGACATTAGTTTTGAAAATAAACGGGGTTTACCTACTGAAAAACAAATCTATGTGTTCTTCGTAAAGTTAAATTTAATAACCATAACAAGTTTTTATGATTACATGCGAATGTAAAAAAAAATACGTATATTGCCTCGCCTCTCAATACTATTTTAAAAGTATGTCGCAATGCGACAAACTTTATCGATAGTTCACACTACTGGTTTCAGGACAGCACTATCGCATCCGTAGCTTAGGTCGATCGGACGAAACGGAACAAAATTATTCTTCAAGCGACCGCGAGAGTACGTGGTGCGTGCGGAGCAGAAAAACAAATTTTTATAGTAACTAAGTAAAATAAGTTCATATTAAACAAAATGAGGGAAATCGTGCACATCCAAGCCGGACAATGCGGTAACCAGATTGGAGCCAAGGTAAGCCATTCTTTTGATAATCTCAAACGTTTAATTTCGAACGTGGGCATAGCGGCCGGCATTTTGTGACGCCGGCCTCACGCCACGACTTGAAATATGAAACAATTGACGACTGTTTCCTTCATTAATTCACGCTAATGTTGTCTAAATAGTGTTAGTATAAAGGTGGTCGAGTGTTTGTCATATTAGAGTCAGTGGGTGTGGTCGTGGATTACGGACTTTTCGTTGACCTTTTTGTTCTACTTTATCGTGTCGATTTTCTCATGAGTTGCGTTTTTACTGTCACGTCAGCAGATATCGTGTAAATATTATGTAAAAGGAGAGTTTTGGTGAATGCCGCACCTAGGTCTGCTATCGATCGATACGTAGGCAGGAATCTCACAAGTCGGCCGTCGCCTACTTCCACGTGTTAGTCGCCGGTTGGCGGATACACAGAGGATTTGGATTATCGATTTACGTGTATTATTTCATGTATTTGGATAAGAATATGACGTTGAATCATGCACTTGGCCAGTTTTGAATCCATGTCAAATGACAGGTAGGTAGACCGGTATGCCGACTGCGCCACTATCCTGTTTCAAACAAAGGAATTCAATTCAATAGATTTTTATTTACAACTTGTTCGTAGTTCTAGGTATCTTTACAAGTTGTAACGGTTATTCATAACAATGAGCGTGCTTCAATTCATTAAGACTAAAGCTATGTTCCCGCCATAAAAAAGCCGTTAAAAATAAAGGGCATGCATGTTTGTATCCCGCTCAAGGCTGCCGGCCCGCGTCCCATGATAAGGGTCGACCAATCGTACGCCTGCGTTTGTAACGTTCGAAATTCGAGTCCTATTTTCCGTTGGTGCGGGAACCGCCAAGTGTTATGCCAGCTGCCGCGGACGCGTTTTTTCACACAGGAATTTTTTCATTTTTTTGTTGTCTTGTGTTCATAAAATTTCGAATGTGACGCATTTCTATTGTTATTTGAAAATCTTGATATTCAATCTAACAGATAATAAAATTGTTCAGATTTTTATATAAGTAAATTAGTAACTCCCTCTACACGGGTTACAAAGGTACAAATAAATATAAAATTCATAAACAATACTCGCACATACCGACACAAAATTTCTTTTTACTTGCACCACATGAAAAAATACAGCAACCAATAAAAAAGCTCGCGCGTAATCGCAGATTTTAATTTCATTCGCGTATTGCAAAAAACTTAATTATGAAATTTAAATAGGTAGTAGCTACCGCGGTAGACATGAAGAGTTCAACGGCCGACGCTTCTTCCGTGGTAGCCAAAATAGCACGGGTTAACACATGCTAGTAGAAGCAAAGTTTACGACGAGAAAACTATCCTCCGGCGTGTTTCACAATCAGGAACTGTTTTGATGTTTATGAAATCTTTGATGTCTTAAAATACTGTTATTACACAATAGGTACTTTCCTTGTTCGAACATGTAACAATGTCTAAAAGGCCCAGACTAGTTACTCGTATTATTTTGGTCGACTTCCTTGAAAAGTCATGAATGGTTTGCAAAAAATTGCGAAGAATGTTGCCATTATTTGTTATTGCAGGCTACCTATTATGGCGTTTTGCAAAAAGGCCTTTGCAAAACTTTAACAACCGATTTCAAACTTTGTCTTTGCTGTAATTTAATAGGATCAGTCCCAATCCTCCTGCCTTCCTTCGGAAAATGCTTAACACCCGCAAAGACGAACGAAATTGACCTAATTCGAAGATTATCTCTGGACAAACAAATAACATTAATCAGTCCACATGGTCAATAGTTTAGCCCACGATAGCCATAATAGCATTCAATTTAATACTATTAATTGGTTAAAATACGTAAACGCACCAATTATTTAATTAATCAAGTAAATTGAATGATTACAGCTAGGATTTGTTAATGTAATTTAGTTAAACTTGTTAATTGTAAATGGCATTAAAACGATCTCGTTGAAAAGACAATTGCCGATCAACCAATTAAAATGTTTACGGTATTTCTGAAGTATTACTTTTCTAATCAAATACCTGGTTGATCGAATTAATGATTGCTATGTTAGCTAATTAGTGCAGTATCAATAATTTATCATGACGTGTAGTCGTGGAAAATGACACAGTTGAATGTTGTTGATTGTTGGTTGGTATGATTAAAATAAAATAATGCATCATGAGTACTTAGGTATTTAGTGTATTTCACGAGTATCTAGTAAAGATACTCGTGATAACCGTCGCTTTTGATAAGCAGGTGAGATTGCATCATTTCTAGATATAAATTGAAACAAACGTAAAATACACCCTAAGAACCAAATATATTTTTCCTTGCCGACGCAAATTCGTGTTATTTTTGCTAAACAAAACATTCAATGAACTTCACTAGAAGGTCAGCTGGTCACATACCTAAGTAACCAGTTATATCCCGGTGTATTCAACGTGTGCGGGATGTCGGAAGCGAGTTTTCCAGCATTTGGCAAACTGCCCAAAACTTCGAATAGCCACCGCGCAGCGAGAGCTTTTTATTTCTTTCACTTTCAAGAAATGTGAAGCGGTTTTGAGAAATGCAGTGATACGTTCTTGAGCAATTTCAAGTGTTTTTGAGACAGAAATGAACATTTTGAAGTATGCTCAAAATGTTTTTCAAATTGACTTGTAGGCCTTGAGGAAATTGAGTGAGGAAATGAAAAGGTTCATAGGTATTTTGTAGTAGAAAAGAATACAATTAGTTGAATGAGCAGAAATGCGTTCAGCATAATGGCTAATATGTGTAATTGGCCTTTTTCTACGCATTATTTCTGACTACTCGAATGTATTAACTGTAAGTTTTCTTAAAATTAATAAAATAAATAAATATAAACTTAATACTCGAAGAAAACCATCAACACTCACCGTCGAGTCATTGTTTTACCTAAATGCTAATACGTACTTTTCAAAACTTTCATATTTGCATGTCTCTGATGGTAATTGTCGGCGACACGCGACTGTCTCCGTGCCAGTCTGTGATTTTACGAGCTAAGCCAATCCCGCGGCTTCTTCCGCGTTGACCCGCTTTTTGTAGCGTGATCAACGTATCGAACGACTGACTTTCCTGTGATAAAATGTTCCGAATGGGTTGTAAATTCAATTTTATGACATGATAAAAACTGTATACCTATGACTATTGATGTTTCAAGGTATATTGGATGCTATGCGCTTCAATGAAGGTACATGAAGTGTCCTACTTATGTGCCTACCAACAAAGCGCTATAATATTCTGTTATGATGAAGTCGTGTTATGAATAATCGCATCACGTCCACCAATATGACGCACACTCCTGTTAAGACTTCCTCGAATAGTTCCAAAGTGTATTGCTATTGAATCGATAGTAAAGATTATTGTTATAATGCTGATAAAGATAATCTTTACAACAAAAAATTCATAAACAAGATAAAACTGCAGGGTTGATTCGAATTTTATTTAAATCTTGTAGCCTATCCTGTAGGAAGGCGAGGCAATGAATTGTGTGCTGAGTAAGCGCTTAGCTTGTCCTTTTTCAGACAAAAATACTGCCTATTGTTAGCGTTAGTAACTCCTGAAAAGTAGTCATGATTAAACATGTTACGTGACTGCACTGTTTAAAAAATATTTCTCTTTAACATTATAATCTCGCCACGAATGAGTCAACAACCGATCTTATCGGCCATTCTCTATTCGCAGAGTTTCATTTATCTAGAAAGCCTCTCAATTGATTCGCGATAAAATCTCGCCGCTGCGTTAATGGATGACTTGTGTTTTGCACCAAGAATTATGCTCCATTCGTCCTAAAAATGCTACACGAGCGTCGTGTGCGCCGCGTGCGCAACAGCCCCGACCTGCCTGATTTATTGTTCGACAGGCTGTCGGACCAAACGAGAAACTTGCACCGCGCTCTCCTCTTTTAAGGCAACATGACATAAACACGAAAGTGGGCGGCCATAATGTTTTTGCTGCAATTGTGCTTATTCATCGGTTTAAGACGTGATTTAAATCGTTGATGTACCTTTATGGTAGTGGGTTGGATCGATAATGTCGACCTCGTAAATATGTTAATGTCGAGGCAACGCCTCGGGAGCCGCCGTTTGTTGCGAACCCCGTCGCCGGGGCAACCGTGACTCATTCTACGCACACACAGACGCCCTGCCTTGCGCTTATAGATATTCTCGCTTCGCGCGACAACTTACTCAGTTTCAACTATTGCATCTCCCGTCTGTTATTGATATTTTGTTCATTTTTAATAAGTATTTTTTGTGATTGTTCCAGTTCTGGGAGATAATCTCCGACGAGCACGGCATCGACCCCACCGGCGCTTACCATGGCGACTCGGACCTGCAGCTGGAGCGCATCAACGTTTACTACAATGAGGCCTCCGGCGGCAAGTACGTGCCGCGCGCCATCCTCGTCGACCTGGAGCCCGGCACCATGGACTCTGTGCGCTCGGGACCCTTCGGACAGATCTTCCGACCGGACAACTTCGTGTTCGGACAATCCGGAGCCGGTAACAACTGGGCTAAGGGTCACTACACCGAGGGTGCTGAGCTAGTCGATTCAGTATTAGACGTCGTACGCAAGGAAGCAGAGTCATGTGACTGCCTTCAAGGATTCCAACTCACACACTCGCTCGGCGGCGGCACTGGTTCCGGAATGGGCACACTTCTTATCTCCAAAATCAGAGAGGAATATCCCGACAGAATTATGAACACATACTCAGTTGTACCTTCGCCCAAAGTGTCAGACACAGTAGTAGAACCTTACAACGCCACACTATCAGTCCACCAGTTAGTAGAAAACACAGACGAAACCTACTGTATCGACAATGAGGCATTATACGACATCTGCTTCCGCACGCTCAAACTATCCACACCCACGTACGGCGACCTCAACCATCTGGTGTCGCTCACCATGTCCGGCGTGACGACGTGTCTGCGGTTCCCTGGCCAGCTGAATGCGGATCTCCGCAAACTGGCAGTCAACATGGTGCCGTTCCCACGTCTCCACTTCTTCATGCCCGGCTTCGCTCCCCTGACATCTCGTGGCAGCCAGCAGTACCGCGCACTCACCGTGCCCGAGCTCACGCAGCAGATGTTCGACGCCAAGAACATGATGGCGGCATGCGACCCGCGCCACGGCCGCTACCTGACCGTGGCCGCCATCTTCCGTGGACGCATGTCCATGAAGGAGGTGGACGAGCAGATGCTCAACATCCAGAACAAGAACTCGTCGTACTTCGTGGAATGGATCCCGAACAACGTGAAGACCGCCGTGTGCGACATCCCTCCTCGTGGTCTCAAGATGGCCGCCACTTTCATCGGCAACAGCACCGCCATCCAGGAGCTGTTCAAGCGCATCTCGGAACAGTTCACCGCTATGTTCAGGCGCAAGGCTTTCTTGCATTGGTACACCGGCGAGGGCATGGACGAGATGGAGTTCACCGAGGCGGAGAGCAACATGAACGACTTGGTGTCCGAGTACCAGCAGTACCAGGAGGCCACCGCCGACGAGGACGCAGAGTTCGACGAGGAAGCAGAGCAGGAGATCGAGGACAACTAAGCACTCACACCCAACTCCCCCCTCCCGCAACCCCAACACCCTGCCCCCCTTGCTCCCGATCCGAGCGTCCGGCGCGTCGCACGGGACTTTTGATTTGCATTAGTTTTTCCGTGTAACTGTACCGTCGTTGACTTATTTATGTTACGTAGGACGTACCTACACGTTGGTGACGTCGCGTCTACATTCCCGTGTGTGTTTTCCTTGACCGAAGGGCGACTCTCGGATGTTTATGGCTGTAAACAGGTTCCCCCTGCGACGTGGGCCCTTCGCCTGACCACCAGCACAGTGCTGTCCACACACTGATGACACAAAGGAAAAGATCTTTTTTTTGATAAGGCTGAACTATTTTTAATGCCTAAGTTTAATTTTAATACTTCGTTTGATACTGTTCAGATAATGTGTTATTAATTGGCTTTTTACTAAGAAGCTAGTACAACATTTCGAAATCGATCAAAGGTTTTTTAATTATTATATTCCAGTGAGTAATAAAACTACAATGATTTTACTTGAATTGTTTTATTTACATCTTTCATCAGTCGATTACAACTGACAAGTAATGAGCAAAATTACATACAATGATACACTACACACATACACTCCACTTACCATTCAATGAATTTCTATTGGTAAATAAACAAAAACTAGTTCATAACCATGGTTATGTACAACTACTTTGACAATGAATTTGATGGTAGCTACATGAACTGACACGGATTACATAGGTTGTAGTCTGAAGGTGGCAATACAATACAACAATAGGTAACTACACAATACACGGTCTACTAAAAAGCAATAGATTTCATGTGACTACGACCTAGGAGCTTACAATTCCTATCCACCAAAAATGCAATCCAAAGGCCAGGCACAAGATAAAAGCATACAAAAACATGTCATATCAGTGGACCATGGGTATCTAGCTTACAGTAACTAGGTACCGGTAGGTACTTATTCAGTAGGTATACTGAGTCGGTAGGGTACTTGCCTACTACTCGGGCTACTCATGTAGGACGACGAAAAGATTTCAGCAGCTTCCAGACTTCAATTCATAGGTACTCGGCAAAGATTCATCGCAGGCACCATTAATTCGGAAAGCATAGCAAGTAGGTAGGTCCTACTCCTACGTGCATGGAGAGAGCGTAAACGCAATGGATTGAGGTCTACGTAACTACAAAACTAGCTATAGGTATGCATTTGCTTTGACCGGACGTACCTAGCCGTTTCCTCATCAACAGTGGATAACGGTGCTCGACGCATTGTCATTAGCGGCTTTTATCAGTACTTAGTACTAAAATAGGTGTGGCTTACTTAGCGGAGTTCAAAACAGGAAAATGGGTTAGGGATTCCCGAAGGAAAATATTTTGCTGAAGGTAGCATCGTTAACCTTTTGAACGCCATTGTCTCATATACGTGACAAACAAGCGCGTGCCCTGTACGCCAACGACACAAATATGTGACAAAAAATGCGACGCACTATAACACGAAATAAACAATTAAATCATTACTTTTGTATGTTTTTATTTGTATACCTTAAATATTTAAGCTCTTGTCTTGTCTCTTTAATAATATTGTATATTGATCAAGTTTTGGAATCCGTATTTTTTTTGAAGGTATTTTTAGTGTACGCGGTGAAATTGTGGCTTGGCGTGGAGGGCACGCGCGTGCGTTAATGCTCTGGCGTTCAAAAGGTTAAAAATAGCTCTGCAATGCCTAGTAAGGTACCTAGTGGAAGGAGTGGAGGGAGGCCTTTGCCCCAGGAGTGGGACAGAGCAGGCTAGTTATAAAAAAAGGTACCTGGATGGACAATGGTGCTTATAAAATAGCCTTAGCCTGTTAAATAATTTTGAGCAACGAGCGATCATGATATTGTGGCTGGTAGCAGCTTGAATAGTTTTAGAGCCGTGCTATGCTACCATGTTTCTCAAATAGAATTTTATTTAAAAATCGTAGCTTCGTAAGGCTTCTGCTGATCGTGAGGTCCTGGGTTAGATAGGCAGTATTGGGCTTTCCCATTATTAATTTCTCAGTTGCAGCCACGGAGTCTGGATTGGACCACCATCCCCTTCATTCTTTTACATTCGTCGTTGCGTTTCGTTTTTCAGTCGTATCACAAATTTTACTGTCTTAACTAATTTCCTTTGTATCAACTTATTTTATAAGGAAAGGAACAAACTGACATCACACAGGCGGATAGACATTACCCTCTGCGTGGCAGTCGGGTAATAAAGGTTAAATGGACCCTCAGTGGAGATGCACAATAATTGCACATCAGCCATTACAGTGCTTGAATCCTTTTTATTAAAATTCCGACTGCCTATTTTATATACTTTTATTTTTTAAAGCAAAACATATACAGAGGAAAACTAATACCTATTTTCGATTTATTTACACATGACAAAACTTTATTAGTTGGAATGTAAATATAATACAGTCAGCTACTATAAATAAAACAGGAAGATGAGATGATCCTTAAATAAAGATGCAGTATGTCTTCAGCGATAATTCAGTAGGTAACTTTTATTTTGGTAGGTAACTTATAAATCCACCAATCTGTCATCCAGTTTCTCTGAGGTGTCGAAAACTTTACTCAGGCAAAAGCTCCAAATTATCCTTCATGAAATCCAAATTGCTAAACTGACATTCTTTTATGTGATCTAATATGATTTCAACAGTTTCGTTATTAATCTTGCCAGCTTCATTCAATATTTTCAGCAAACCTGTTAAAGTGAATATCGATTTTACACAAATTCCGTTTTGTTTGAGTACACTAGCGCCACCTTGGTCACGGTCGAGAACTACAACGGCATGCGTTACAATCAAACCTTCAGAACGTAAAGTGCCAACAGTTTCCATTAAACTGCCGCCAGATGTCACTACGTCCTCCACAACAAGGCATTTCTGGTTTTCCTCGAAGATTCCTTCAAGGATTCTTTTGGTGGCGTAAAGTTTTGTTTCTTTTCGCTTCATGATCATGGGTGTGTTGGTGTTGACTGACATGACGGCTGCAAGGGGGAGGGCGGCGTATGGGACCCCACACAGCAAGTCGTGGTTGATGTCTGTTGCTAGCTTCTCTAAATGTTGTGCCACGGAAAGCTGAAATGTAAAATTTGGGTATAAATTAGTTTCTTTTGGCAATAATTCTTGTTTTATTTTTGGGGATAACAGCTCAACATGTCTGCGGAGTGTAGACAAGTCTCTGAATAAACAGAATGCGAGTATTGACATGTTTACTTTGTGACAATTTATGGGCTTAACAACAGCTAAACATTTATTTATTACCACAGTAATTAATTAGGCTTTATAGCTTCATGTTTAATTAGTAAAACTGTTAGATTTAGGGATTCTGCTCTAATAAATCAGACACATGAGAGAAACTCATGCACACATGCCATTGACAGACTTTTTGAGTACGATCTAACTTGTGGGTCTAGCGGTCATGTGCGTGCCCGACTACTGCTGAGTTTGAAGTCCTGGGTTCAATTCCGAGGACTTCATACTCAGCAAAGAGTTCCACCAGCTTGGAGTCTGGCAATAGGTTCTCTGTAAGTACATGAGACTTAAACATAACTGGCGAAATGTGAGTGTTGGCCAATCCTTCGGGTAATCACAGGCGCGATGTTGTGTTATTTATGAAATCTATTGGTTTAAATATTTACCATGATCTGTGGATGCGACACGACGACGCGCAGGTCGAAATAGATGGGCGTGCGTCTGCCAATTTTGGCCTCGATATCTCCGAGGCGCACTGCCCCTGCGTCGAACAGACGTACTGCTAGCTCCTCTAGGGTTGACATTGTCTGGAAAATACAGGTGTACACGGTTAGATAATAACATCTAAAAGGAAACTTTATGGTGCAATCAACTTCACATCAGATGGTACTTCCACTACGAACACTGCACTTACTACTACGATAAGCACGATTTAGTAGGTCTCTCAAATTGCCTACAATTCAATAATGATCAATAATATTTATTACCCAAGAAAGTGGTTACAAAAGTCCTTGAGTCCTGTGCTAGGTGATAGACCTGTGTTACAAGAGTCAGTGCCAGGAGGTTATCTGTGCCCAGTGCCCTCTTTCAGGAGGAGATATTTCGGCTTGTACTTTTCTGATATTACTGTAAATCCACTTACTTAGCTTAATTCTTATCTACCTAAACTGCTCGGTCTGGAAGCATGAAATTTTGCACAGGAGAACGAAGGTCAGCATTCAGGAACGAATTTTGAAATTAAAGGCTTTAACCGTTGGACTATTGCCGTTTTTAAACTAATTATTTACTTATTTGATTCAAGGAACTACGTATAATGAAGCCTTGAATAAGGTTACATACATACATCATGTTGTAATAAAATCTGACATGAGTAGAGTAGCTATTGAACTGGACAACACATGATTTCCGTGGTCGAAAACCGGTTGAAATGATATTATGTCGCTGTCTCATATTATTTTGGAGTTCGGACTTGATTTCCATTGATTCGGAACTATAAATATAACATAGGGTTTTAATTAAATCTTGTGCAACCCGACAGATTTTCTTGACGTAAGAATTTGGTTAAAACTGCCCACATGCCAAAGTTAAGGGCACAGAGCTTCAAGAAATTAATGTATTTTACTAGGTAAACAAAAAACAGGCGAGTTTAAGGAGAAGCAACGAAGATTATTAGATATCTTTTGGCACTGGTGGTGCTAAGAAAGAAGTAAGAACCTACAATACTTTATTATAGAGTGATCTCTATCACTATAATAAAGCCACTTTAAAATTATGCCAAAGCGCTGAATTGACGCGCGGTAATATCAAACTCTCTCCTAACACTTTGAGTATTTCTCCTATATGAGCCCGAGTATCTCATATAACGTTGACATCAACTTCAACCCCTGCTTTATATGCTGCCTTTGAACGGCAGGAGTTAATTAATACTTGGGTGCAGAAAGTTCTACAAAAGATAGTTTAAGCTCATGTAGAATGCCAAATACAGGTAAGGTCGTAGACTCTCCTACATATGTAACAGCACGCCTGTAATCCCACAGGTTAGGCTCACACAGAGGTGTACCAGGGTTAGGATCAGGTTTACACAGAGGTGTACCTAATTATAATACACCCACATTTAGCCAGTTATGTTTTAAGTCCCATACAATAGGGGACGAGCCTATTGCCATCAACCGGGCACAAATCCAGACTCCGTGGCTGCTACTGAGGAATTCCTGATGGAATGATGATGGATGGATGCTCAGCAGTCGCTTGCGACCACTCGTCCAACGACGCAGTCTACACTCTTACATAAGATGTTAAAAGGTTTCATCATCTCAGAAGAGTGATATATTTATAATCAACAACTGGAGTCAATGACATTTAGCTAGCTAACGAGCATCTACCATCGACTAATTTTATTTTATTTTTTGCTTAATTGCAAAGGCGATATTGAGGTATCAGATCACGCTATCATTCATCAGCTAAAAAACCTGGCATTGTCAGTTTTTTACGTTTTTTGATCTGACCGGAAACACAAGACTATGAACACTTCGCTTGAAGTATCTTCAGTCGATTTGCAGAATTTCTGCTTTCAGCAACCCAGACATAGGCAGTGAATTCAGCGCCTTCAGTACCGTTCACCCGAAGCACTGGTCGGCTTTGAAAGTAAGAAAACTATAGATAGTAAAAAGGATCAAACTATTAAGCACAAAAGGAACTCCTTGTCTGATTTGTACCCCAGTTGTCAGTTGTCAGGACATTCGATCCATCACCTAACCCTATTGCATAACAATTTCTCAGCCGGCATCATCCGAGGGACCTCAAATCACGTTGCCAGCCCACCGCATACACCGCGTGCCCTAAACGTGACTAATACAATAATGTAGCGTTATTTATATCCTATATATAGCCGCCACGGTATGTCCTGCTGATCGGAACGTAGAATGATGTAGTGTGGTATGGCCAAGGTGCTTTCTGTCCTTGAAACGGCCTTTGGGGATAGGATGGAGGATTTTGCAGCTTTCTTTGGTATTTTTGTAAATATTTTTTCTGTGCAAAGTGAAAGTTTCTTAGCTATTCTAGAACTTACGAGTTTCCTTTAGTCAGGTTTAACATAATCTGAATGCAAGAGATGAGGGTTAATCGAATGTATCGAAATTACCGCAATCCAAAATTAGGTGCCTGCAAGCAAGACTGTCCCTAAAATCGACCATCCTGTGAATAGATGTGGCTCTTACTTTTCTTTTTGTATTTCCACGTGTGTCCATGAGACAATGGCGACCTCTACCTGTCAACCACTGCACTGTTCTGGCACACTTCTAGGTACACATAATTCGAGAATTTTCATAAATTTTAATGATGTGGTCATATACGAGGTGGAAGGGATATCGACGCCAAAACATGTACCACGTACTCAGTACATCATTCTGAACCCCCCCAAATAGAAATTTTTCATTAATAACCAACGAAAGAATGATGAACGATGTGAATGAATGAATGAATGAAAAAAGGAATGATTTACTGAATACGTAGAGACCGTTTTAGCGTTTGTCTTCTTCCTACTCTGTATTTAAGTTACCTACATTTTTAATTACCGATTTAACTAATTGATGACTTTGACATTGGATTTAACATTGGTTGTGACGTAACTCGATTAACGCACCCGAGATTTTTGACACGAGGAAGAGAGGAATAATACCAAAAGCGGAAGCTTGTATCAAACGGTAAAAATAAGTTACTAACACATGCCAAAACTAAAACAACGGGTCCATATATTATATCTGTAACGATAAGTTCAATGCTCTAATTCTTATGTTTTATTCAAATAATTTACAGGAACAACAACAGCCGTTGTATTCAAAGTAAGAATTATGTCATCGGAACCTTGAGATTGTCAAATTATTTCAAAAAAATTAATTATAAGGGTCAGTGTCAAAAATAGAAGTCGAGAAAAAGTGAATGCCATTTATTTTATAGCTGACATATTTATTTGACAGATGTTATGAATAAGAGCGTTCTGAAGGATGTGAAACTTTCTCTCAGCCAATAACAAACAAATTGCGCTTCACTATAAACAACTGATTACACTCTATTTACATTACCTACTCAAATATAAACAAAATACTTACGTATTTTCAAGGAATTCCGTTTAAAACTTATGAATTCTTTTTACTATGGGCGTCAGCACAGTTCGGAGGACCACGGGTTTGTAGCGTGCTTAGCTTTGGAGCCACAATGGTGCATTGATGGCCGAAATCTTTGGACCTCAACGTCTAAGAATCAATGAATCGTTTCCCTTAATAAATATAATGGCTTCCGTTAGACGATAGTCACACTTGTGTATAAATATTTTGAAAACGACACTATAAATATTAAAATTAAATTAAAAATCCACAAACTTTTTTAACTCTGCAAAATTCGGCAAAAAAAGTTAAATAATCTTTCATATATCACTGCTTTATTTATAGATTTTAGTTTTCTTAATTCATAAATATCACTTCACTCTCCACGAATTACCAAAATGGTGAATTGTTTAAATAGTCTATAAATATTTTATTTGAACACACATGTATTCGTGAGCTATCGGGCGGACATAATGAAATAAACAAGTCGTAGTCTGCTAACTAAGAAATAACTTAACAACTTGCAAAACATAGTTTTTGCTCGTGGATTCACTCGCTTGTTTTTTGTTTGTAATGATGCTGGGAACATTCCTGATTCGTATTTGAACAAAATGCAGCGAATAGCAACCTTCTTGGTAAAAATATGTACACGTATGTAATCAAATCAAGCATCGGCACAAACCGGCGACATGCTGACCAAATTTTGCTCTAAGTAGTAAGTAGTTTAGAGCTTCCAAATGAAAAAGCCGCTATAACAATACTGCCGTGCTAAACGCAAAAGCCGTATCTCAGAGAAAGCCAGTTTCGAGAAAATTGAAGTTTTGTAGATATATTTTGGTTAAAACTTCATAGATTAGTTTTTTGCTTATTAGGTTTTTTTTTTGTTTTAAAATTGATACTGCTTTTATGAAAGTTAGTTAGACGCGTATTTATTTAAGCTATCCGATGCCATCAAAATCTACTACACGATTTTTTTTGAGATACCGCTTTTGTGCTTAGTAAGGCAGAATAACACTTGGCACGACATAGGAATCGAACCGATGCAGACACCACGCTTGCGCTTAAAACAACTGCACCAACGAGTTTTTATTTTTAACCGACTTCTAATTAATTAAATGTCCACCTAGACAAACTTTCCACGCTACTGTTACTAAAATCTCCGCGGCGGTAATGTATGTCGGCGATAAGCAAATGACTCAGTGTCAGTACCCAACCAGCAAAACAGTCTCAGAACTCGCACTTTTTAAGAGTAGTAGGCTTAAAGCGCTCTTATATTTGTTTTAGAACATACCATGGATCCTATATTACTTTTAGACAAGCCGGTATGGCTTCAAGAATGGTCAGTCTCATAACCAAGTCTCATATATGTATATAAGAGCATTTACTAAGACTAGTTGCACTTGAGAAAAACTTGCTCTTATATGGGTATTTTCTAAGCTCGTTTGATTTTATATTAGACTTGCTAAATGCTATTGTAATATGTCAGACTAATATCAGCATAGCTTAAGAGTACTGTGAGTACGTGCATTTCTGATCTTATTTGAAACTAATATAAGATCAATACCACTGGTTAAGTATGATATTAGAGTGATTTGGGTTCAACATATTTACAATATAAAAGACAAGACCCATATAAGAGCGTTTGATCTTAGATCGATTTTGGGAATAACTAATTTAAATAGTTTAAAAATTTAAATTTAATTGTTATAATGGATTACAAAAACTGGAAAAGGTTGAAGAAAACTGGTGGCTACAGGAGGAAAATTGTAAAGAAGTACAATGAAATGTTAAAAACACAAACAAATATACCGCTGCCAGGACAAAGTAGTGTTGAGAAAAATATCAGTGAGGGTTCTGCAGGTTTTACTTTCTTAGAAGAGGTCGATAATAACGACGAGAATTTTATGATAAACGATTTCAGTGAAGATGAATCTCCGAGCGAGGACGAAACCAAGTATGAAAAAACTTTCGTGTTAAAAAATGATGTCAAGAAATGGGCGTTGAAATGTAACATATCACATGCAGCACTAAATGAATTATTATTTATTTTAAACAAGAATCTAAATGATGTTCTACCCAAAGACGCGCGAACACTACTTGAAACAAACAAAGAGATTAGAGCCACCCGCGCCGACTTCGTGTCTTGTTTTTCTCTCTGTCGATTTAAGGTTTTAAGTAAAATTGCGAGGAACCCTAATTTATTCCAATATGGAGTTATCTTTAGTATACCGAATGCTAATATTAGAGTAAACAATCTTACATTAGTTTAATAGTGCGCTTGTAAAATGCAGCTATACTAATGGCGACACTATCAATACAAATTAACAAATAAAATAATTAAACGAGAACAGGAAATACCTTATTTAACAAGGCGCATGAATTTTGAAGCGTAAAACGAGGTCTATTTAACAGTAAATAATAAATTCCAATACGATTACTTACCGTATAACTACTTTTATAGGTACTAAAGTGCCGTACCACACAGTATAAACATTAACTTCACACAATATTAACTTTAATTTGTTTCATTTAATTTCAAGCCAACACTCACACAAACTTTTAAGTTGGATCTGACGAAAAATTCTCAAAATATTCTAACCTTAGACCAATATAAGCCTATGCAGGCTTACATGATACTTACGTAAAAGCAATATTAGCCTAAGTCGGCTTAAATTAACTTTGGCTAGATTTCAGTAAGTGCAAACAGCATTCAATTAGACTGATATTAGAACGATATTAAACTAAATAAGCTTATAATTGGTGCCCAAATCCGGGCTTATATCATTATATAGGAGTGATTTAAGAGCAACAAAACAGTAGTCTAGAGATTGTTTTAAGCCTAGTTTTTGCTGGTTGGGTAGTTATGTGAATAGGTTCATTTTGTCGAAGGTCAGTTGTCTGACATATAGTCATATTGGATGCACGACGAGAAAGTGCATTTATTTAGTACAAAGTGATCTTCTTTATTGTGTGGTTAGTGCCTAACCTGATGTCAGAGTTTTTATGCCGCCCATGGGCCTCTGACTTGGCTTTACATACCATCGAGAAATATCTCTCAGGCATGCTGGATTCCTAACGATGTTTTCCTCCACCGAAGCACACATGATTCCGAACAATCAGATGTGCGTGTCTTGGGTTCGAACTCGAGACCTATGACTTGGCAGTCCAACGGTCACACCACTAGGCTATCACAGCTTAACAACAAAAACAACAAAGTGATGATTGCTAAAATGACTGAAACGGCTGTTCTACCTCAGAACTTGACCATCAATGATCATCATGACATCACACCTGTAATCCCCGAAGGGTTGGGCAGAGGTGTACGTAATAGTACACCCACATTTCGCTATTTATGTTTAAGTCCCATGTAATAGGGGGCGAGCCTTTCGCCATCAACCGGGCACGAATCCAGACTCTGCGGCTGCTACTGAGAAAATCCTGATGGAAAAACCCAATAGCGCTTTGCCCGACCCGGGAATCAAATCCAGGACCTCTTGCTCAGCAGTCGCGCTTGCGATCACTAGATGACTAGACCTACGAGCCAGTCCGAGGTCAGGTACCCAAAGTGACTGCGGTGCCCTGCGGCTCTGTCCAGAACCTAAGCTACCTGCTGGAGTGTCCCCGTGCCTATCCTATACACGTGCACCTTTGAAGATCGAATGGATGCCATAGGTGCTGCTATTATCGTGGTCAACACCTCGTCTTACTGAAATAATACCATCGATTCGAGAGAAGAAGTGTCATCAGTATCAGCTGTCATAATATCTCAGTCGTATTAGTATTCAACCCGACCTCTCTTGCTATAAGTCATAAGTCATTTATTTCTTAACAAAATACATCGTGTAGAAAGCAATAAATTACAAATGAAATAAAATTAGATTAATAATGATTAGATAGTAATAATATTATTATTAAAAAAACGTAAAATCATTTTTTACAACAATAAAATTAATAGTCACTTAATTATCTACAGAATAGAATGTTAATGATTAATTAACACAATAATAATAAAAACTTAGATCATACATGATTGACATTTGTCAACTGAACTCTTAAACTCTTTAATTCTGTACTTAATAAATATGTTCTTAATTTGTTTTTCAATATATAATACCTAAATAGTTACATAGTTTAAGGAGTGATTGTAAGATTTATATAATATAAGTATATATAAAAGTAGTTACCTACATATAATTTTCCACACAACCCAATCCATCCACATACACATTCAAAACATTGTGTACATGTCCTTTGCCGTGACAGACGAAAATAGTGCTTTTTAGAGGTCATTTACTAAAGAATTAAATATCTTACATTTTGCCGATTGCAATGCTAATTTATCGTGCGTTCTAAAATAGACTTGAAACGGGTTTATAATCAAAGTTATTGATCCCTAATTACAGTACCTAATCTACTAGCAAAAACTTCTTGTTGACAATTAAAGTTTTCTCAGAAAATTAATCAGCCAGACCTTATCTAGACATAGGTGGTCTTTTTATTCAATTCAATTCTCAATTCTTTATTGCGGTATCATAATGTTTATTTATAGTTGGAAGGAAATAATTATATTAGTCACAATTATGGACCCTGTCGGGCACAGCATTGATCAAGTAAGCGAGCAGCAAGGGCACTGGATGTTTAATGTGACTAATAAGTAAGTAGTTAGTAAGTTATTACTGTTTTATTTGTACAGAATTTAATTTTAGAATAGACGACTCAGACCTTAAGTGCGTATGCGGCGTTGCCCCACAGACAATGGCACACCTTCCATCTTGCACCTGCGCACTTGATGATCTGCTTACTGCATCAGTGAGCGGAGTTCGCGTAGCTGAGTTTTGGGCTAAACATAATATTTGAACTTATTTGCCATCGATACGCTAAGAAGAAGAATTTTAGAATGATATATTTTTTTGTTTTATTAGTTACATACATTTATTTATTTAGAAACATTGTAAAAACGATTAGGTACCTACATATTAAACTGATTAACAATTTTTATTGTTTTCCATTATTTATTCCTTTAAGATGGAACTTTCTAGAATAAATACCTCTGTTTCTAAGAAATGCTGCCACTAATGCCATTAATAGACACTTAATGACTGTCTCCAAATGAATTGCTAATCGGAATTTTTCCGTTTAGATTTGTTTGGTGATAACGTTACCCCACCTTGTCTCTTCGTCCTCATCTATCGATCGATAAATTCTGTGAGAAGATAATCTGACCGGTTGATGACCGCTCTGCTAATACCATTATAAATAGTTCATCATTCTGAACCCTAACATAGAAATTTTTCGTCGGTTATTAAAGAAAATATCAGCTGTTTCCCACAAGACTGCAATACCTGCACGGTCAAAATGTATGGAACAGCTGATTTCTTTTTTATAACCGACGTAAAATTTTGATGTGGGGGGGCCCACATCAAAATTTTACGTTCACAATGGTGTATTGAGTACGTGGTGGTGTCCCTTCCACCCCGTATAATCACGCATGTAATCCCACAAAGGGAAGCCAAAGGTGTGAAAAATCTCATCTCATTCAAAATCAAAATCAATCAAAGCATTTATTTCAAGTAGGCCAATTACAGGCACTTTTGAACTGTCGAAACAAAGACAGCAATAAAAAATGAAACTACAGTCCCAGTCACAAGACATAATAACTGTGAAAGTACTGTAGTTGCCCATTCCAAAGCGTAGATCTCTAAGGAGAAGAATGGGCAAGAAACTCCATGGACACTCATTTAAATCATAATGTTTTTACAAAAAATCTTGGATACATCATTCTTGTAGAGATGGTACATTATGCGAGAACGATGTAGCAAGACGTGCACGTTAAAAGTGTCCACGGTACAAAAAAAAAGGCAATTAAAAAAACAAAATAATTAGTTCAAATAAACCGTGGCAACTAAGAGATGACCAGTCACAACTGACAGCGCCCGTTCATGAACATGACGCAGGGATCAGCCATTGAAGCGAAAACCGCGCATTAATAAAGCAGAACGAGAAAACCTAATAAATCACACTTTGCCTGAACTGAGAATCGAACCCATGCTCGGCAGACACTACTCACTACACCAAAGACTAGCGAGGCTTGCATTCTCTTGCCAGACTGACAATAGAAATTATTCAAAAACGATGATTTCATTTAGACAGATGGCACGAGTGACCTTTTAAAAGAACTTTGCACCTGAGTATATTTAATTTAAAATTAAAATGCTAAACGTCGCAAAAACATCGCCTGATCCGGTATATAACACAATAAAAATATTAGAGGAGTCTGATGCTATCAGTTTTATCTACATCTCAGAAGAAACTTGAATCCGTTGATCTTTGATTCTGTCTATATTTAAAGAGTTTAAATTTGTTTGTACAGTAAGTTTGTATGTAGGCTTTAAATTAGAGTTTAAATTAGCTTTAACTTACAGTTAAAATTTGTTTGTAACGTAAGTATGTACATATATAAACTTTATAAACAAATATCTTCGGAACTACAGATCCGATTCCGAAAATTTCACTAACGGGTAGCTACAATATTATCTCGAGTGTCATAATCCGTGGGTTAATTTTCGTACATAATGGGAGCGAAGCCGCGAGCAAAAGCTAGTCTGTGATAGAAAGGTCTCGTTCGCGTTGGTAACAGACTACATTGTGTGAAACTGGAGTTTTATCAGAATCTGTGAGAGAATCCAATGCCAAGGATACTATTTACATACGGTGATAACGTGGGATAATTTGGATCTATCCTTGACATTGACTTTTCATACAAATATTTCCAGTTTTGATTAAATGAAAACAATACTAGATAAGAAAAATAATATCCGCTTTGTTGTTAACCTGTACAAATACAGACATATTTCTTACTATGGAAATTGATTAATATCTTTAATTTTGATTGAAAGTGGAGGTTTAGCTCAGGATAGTCGGTAATAAAATCTAGAAATAGGAAGATTAGTTAGTTAGGTGCAAAACTACGCGTGTGGCAACTGGTGGGCTACCATGATCTGTTAGTGCAGGAATGTTTTAGTACTATTCCGAGAGTGGGTAAGAGCTAGACAGCTGTCTAGCGCTGTCACTTTCCCACTCTCGGAATAATCCTAAAACATTCCTGCACTCACAGATTATGGTAACCTCCCAGTTTTCAGATTGAAACACTAAACATACACTTTTCATTTTGTCATCCGCTATAAGAATAGACAACGCATTCCTAAGTCTTAAAGCAAAGGCAAACTTACAAAACGCCTATTAGACAAAAATGATCTTTGGAAATTAAATCTTATTGGTATGCATTTCAACGACCATTTTGCAGTAAACTGCTGAGAGAGGAGCGCAGAAAGTGAACGAGTTTTTATTTTATTTATTTTGTCTGCCTTGTCGGGGATTTGTGACTATTTTCGGAATCGTAGACATTTCTATATTTATTTAATTTGAAATTGAACAGTCCTACCGCGTTTTCCCTTGCTTTGTGAAGAAAATTCAATTATGTTCGCTTGTCAACAAGATGAAGGGCGGGAAACATTAACTTTCTTTCTTTCAACCAACAAGACGACAAGAGTGAGCTATGTATATTCTGTTAGTTAAAATGTCATTGTCTCAGTAAATTTTTTTGGCAAAACCTAGCTTTATTATTTTGCAACAAAGAAATGCAGAAAAGAAATATAATTAATTAATTTAAATAAGTACAATAACTGAGATCAGCGCCATCTATGCTGTGACCGTCGAACCAACAGCAACCGCACTTGAAACTTATCTTTACGCGCTATTTCCTTTCTAGGGTAAGCAGAACTAAGCGCTCATTCATACGTGCAGGCCTGCACTTAACGTGTCAGGTTAAAGATCAGTAGCTTTCGTCTACCCAGCTGCAGGTCTGTAAGTCTTCAGAAGCTAGTGCAATACTTTCACTAAATTGAAGAAAAGTTCGTAAATGATTTTGCATTTTGAAAAATCACCTAGAAGAAACCTAGACGTAGACATAGATGAATAGTTGTGTCAACCTAAAACAGAAAGGCGCTATTGCAATGAAATTGCCACTTGCTAGCAGGAATAAAAAAAAATATATCCAAAAGCTCCGGATGTGGGGCACAGCAACCTTAAAGACCTACATAGTACTCATGTTTCTACAAAATAAATATATCTTTATAACCGGGAAGTATGACAGAAGAAAGGAGACGCCTATACCCAGCAGTTGGTGATGCCAAGCTGAAATGATTTTGATTATAGGTAAAAAGCGTATTAATGTTTTCAAGCATTGGTTTTTATAGACGGTCGTTTTTATTAGACATTCACTTGTTTAAAGTAATCTAGCTCGTACGTTTACAGTCGCGAATTAACGCATCACAAACCCAAAATTGCCAATAAACTCATAAAAATCCAAAATAAATGTTCAAACACATCGTACACGGAACCGGGAACAGGGTAATGTCCTATTTCACGTAAACACTGCCGGATCGCGGAGATAGTTCACGATAGATAAATAAACAGCTGTGGGCCGGCCGCCATACTTGCCATAGATACTGCGCATCGTCCATCGACAATGGCGCAACTTTTTTTGTGTTATGATTAGGCCTACGTCCGGATTTTTACGCGGGCTTTGAAACTGGCCGGTAACTAAAATAAATAAAATGTAACAATGACTTTAGAGAAATCGAAATAAACTGATTGCCTCGTTGGTCTTGCAGCCGCAAGTACTAATGCTGAGCATGAGGTCGTGAACTCGATTCGTAGTTCGGGCAAAGTGTTATTGGGTTTTATTTATTTATTTATTTAAACTTCATGTACAATAGTGGTACATAGGCGGACTTAATGCCACAAGGCATTCTCTACCAGTCAACCTTTGGGTTAAATTGCACAAAATTGTGATAGGGTACAAAAAAATAAAATAAAAATAAGAATACTACTTTCGAAAATGTAGGAATATACTTTTATAGATACTAATACACATATACAATTAAAATAAACTAATAAATATTTTAACAAAAACCAAAATAAAAAACGATAAACCTGATAATAATTACTATGACAAGACTTCAGGGTAATTGAGAGCTATTTAGTCTGACATAGATAGTGGGTCCGAACTTTTTTTTTAAAAGTGAATTTGTTTTCAGCTTTTTTAATGGCAGTGGGTAGCGCGTTCCAGAGCTTTATAGTTGAGATTGCGTAAGAATTAGACATAAAACCGGTGCGGTGTGAAGGTATTTGGAGGAGTAGATTTTTGGAAGCTCGAAGGTTACGACTATGAGAACTGCCCAACACTTTGAAATAAGTTTTTAGATAATCGGGAGCACATGGATCGTTCATAATACTGAAAAGCATACAGAGAGATCTGAGGGACCTCCTGAATCGGATAGGCAGCCATTTAAGCTGAGAACGGTAGGAAGAAATGTGATCGTATTTACGAAGACCAAAAACAAAGCGAATGCAGTTGTTGAGAAGTCGATCCAATTTGTTTAAAAGTTCTTGGGATAGATCAGGATAACAAACATCAGCATAGTCTATAATGGGAAGCACAAGTGACTGGACCAAAGTGAGTTTGATGCTAGATGGGAGGAAATGCTTAAATCTATAGAGAGATCGCAGTGAGAACGTGACTTTTTGGCTCACCTGAGCCACGTGTTTATTCCAACTGAAACCACTGGTTTTCCATCATGAATTTCTCTAGAGGAGCATGGAGTCTGGATCTATGTCCAGTTACTTTGCTAATTTCGCGAGTAGCAGTAGCAGTTTGCCACGTTTCGCCAGTTAGGTATGTGTAAGGACACATACCTGGCAAAACGTGGTCGTACTATATGTACACCTCTGCCTAATCCTTCGAGGAAAACCTGCGTAAAGTTATATGGGATCCACCATTTTTTTTTTCAGAATGATGGAACTCTCAAATGATTTACTTTTTTTTTAGTATGTTCAACCAAATTTTTATTTTCCGTAATTTTTTTCTTTTTGCTTAAAAACATGGTTTGGTAGATAATCTGTCTAAAAATTAACTGCAGATGTAGTGGATCAAACATAAAATACACAGTTTTGAGCTGTTTATTTTATAACCCTTTGAAGAGACTACTCGTCTAATTTTAATATCATACCACTCACATTAGACATCACCATAAAATAACCCAGACGTTATAAGTAACAGTTTCAGTTGACTCTCAAAGTTAACTAAACAACTTAACTAAAAATACACACCTTAACAAAATGAAAAAGTTAAAAATGCGTTTAGTTTCCTGCTAGTGCTGGCGCCAGTAGCTAGCTCGACAGTCAACGACATTACTGGCGCGGTGCCAAGGCGACTAACTTCCTTATTTCGCAACAAAATTGACTGTCTTCATTGCCTTGTGAGTTTTGCGTATTTAGTGCAAAACTTCTGAGAAAGTGAAGTCAAAGGAAACTTTTTTTAAAGAGAAAATACTTGGTAGTAAGGCAAATCGTAAGTACGTAACATAACATCACACCAGTGTTCTTCAGAGGTTTAGGCAGAGGTGTACATTTAGTACCTACCTACATCTAGATAAGTATGTTTAAATACTAGATTATATAGGGTGCGAGCGTGCGAGCCTATTGAAGGGTACTTTGCTACTGCACTCTTCCCGACTTGGAAATCGAACCTAAGACTCCATTCTCAGCAACTACGTATCGGCCAAAAGACCAACAATGAAACAACATATAATTTCTATAAAACAACACTTCATTAATTCTAGTTGAAGTTGATACTACAAAGATGCCAGTGCGCAGAAGCCATAAAAATGCAACAAAGAAAACGGGGCCACTGTGTTAAACGCCAGATTATGCGCTGTTTATGCACCAGACCATTCTGTGAGCAGACTGACCAACGCACCAACAATGGTACTGACTTGTTTGGTGAACTGGCGTCTGGTCATCCTTTTAAGGAACAAAGTGTCACTTGTCAGGAAGGTTAGGGAGAGCTGTAAGTACATTTTTAATGATAGTTTATAAAGAGTTAAAGTTTTTTCGGAGCTTCTGATCCGATTCCAAAAATTCTTTCACTAATGGGAGGGAAGCTGCATTGAATCTTAGTGTCATAGGCTAACGTTCCCATGGGATAATTATCGGCCATAACGCGAGATAAGCCGCGGGCAACAGCTAAAAATATAGTTCTTGAAAAGCCCATAAGAGATCTAAGAAATTACTCAGTCACAATTAATTTCAAAGCCTGTTTGAAAACAAACTGATTAATGAGAAGTTACAGCTTTCGTATTCTTATCTCATTGTCCACATTCGCTTTGCTTCCCTTCGCTTTTGGTAGGGACAACATTTATTTTCCTCCCCGACGACCCCATCAATCTGATGCTCTTATACAAAATGAAATAATTTTCAAGCAAAGCAGCTGAACTAATGGACTTTTGTTGAGTTCTTTTGACCAAGTACTGAATCAAGTAAACACTACTTTACCAATAACTTACTATGTTCACGATCCCTATCTGTTCCAAGTCACAAAACTTTTTTACGTCGGCAGATTACGAACACGGTGAAATTCTTCGAGCATTCAGCGTCGACATCGTAAAGAACCCTTTCAGAGATTAAGTAAAGAGTTATAACTGCTTTTAAGGAGTTTTTTCTTGATGTAAGTCGACTAAGTAGTTCTTAGAAACATGTGCACTTTGGTGATAACTTTGTTGGTTCAAAAAGTTATGGGTTTAGCTCGAATTTTCCGGCAAAGGGGGTTTCAGTGAGTCAACTAGTACGGTGAGACTGATATCTTTCGTTTTCTATGACTGGTTTTTATGCCTATAAATCTTGAAAAACTCATATCTTAGAAGAAATTATTACGGGTAGCGCCAACACGAATACCGTCTTATACATTACGTATATCGTACCTTCAGTCGCTGCAGTAAGTAACATGACATCATACCTTGTAATCCCCGAAGGGTTAAGCAGAGGTGTATCTAACAAGTACACCCACATTTCGCCAGTTATGTTAAAGTCCCATATGTAACAGGGGGCGAGTCTACTGCCATCAGCCGCGCACACATCCAGCCTCCGTGGCTGCTACTGAGAAATTCCTGATGGAAAAACCCAATAACGCTTTGCCCGATCGCACACAGGACCTCATGCTCAGCTGTCGTGCTTGCGACCACTCGACCAACCAGGCAGTCAATAAGTAGCATTCACTCCACTTCACTCACACAAATAACTTTGCTTGCATGATTTTTTTTTACCACGATATCAGCCCATACAGGATAAGAGAGGAGAGAATTAATGTTCCTGGACTATAGACCACCTGATTATCACCTCTCCTAGACTTGAACACCTCTAGTTCCCATCCCAAAAATAACTTCATACTTTCTTCCTGAGTCTATCGTCATCAGCATTCTCCAGCCCTTCCCAATTTATTCATTAGCGGTCGGTGCATCACGCCTTATGACATATTTCTCTATTAATAAGTCGTATTCGATTCTACGTATCTCGTTATAATTATGTTGGTCTAAATCAAGTATCTTGACTTGGCTCACGAGGTTGCCGACATGTGGGATGTGAACTCAGCGATCATTGTGCCGATAGATGTTTCAGCCAATGGCTTAATTGCCAAGAACCTCGACCAATACCTGAGGAGGCTCTCGTTAGGCAGCTGGATCAAGGGCTTGATTCAGAAAGCAGTTCTCCTGGACACAGCTCGTATTATTAGGAGGTTCCTCTCTCTGGAGGTTGGACCCTGTTCCCGATACCGGTGGGCTACTATTTTTTATATTTTTAATTGTTCTTTTTGTATTACCTATTGTAAGGAAATTAATAAAGGAAATAATGTTGCTCGTATTCGTGGTGTTAGGAGGTTCCTTTCTTTGGAACCCGTTGCGGCTGCGCCGCCGCGCGCCGGCGCCGTTAGCTTGGACCCTGTTTCTGATACCGGTGGGTTAATATTTTTAAATGTTTTCTTTTTAAGAAATATTGAATAAAATGGTAAAATTGTAGGTAGGTATTTAAGGAATATAAATAAGCAGATTGTTGCTCGAAATGTTTGTACCTCATTGGCACATAACCCTGCATTTAACATTTTAGCTGTATTCCCTATTCTTTTACAACCTCTTAAAAAACAAACACAATATTGACAATGTCATGTTGTACATACAGTCCACACATCCAAAAAAAGTTGACAACACTTTGTCTTTGACAGCGGCTTTATGGCGTAGAATTACGGTCGTTTTTTGTAGTTCAGTAACTTGTGGTTGATTGTGCATGGCTTAGCACCTTTGACATTACCAGTGCCTTTATAGCGTAGCAATAAGGTTGGTTTTGCAGGTAATTTGTGGTTGACTGTATATTGGAAGACATCGTCGCTTGCGCCGCTGTCGTCGACTTTTTGCGCGATTGGCTACGTCTGCGGTTAACGGTAGTGTAGTCGTGGTTAGCAGTGTTGCTATAAGATTCGTTTTTTTTTGTGTTTTTTGAAGGGGCATTATGTGAGTGTCTTGTCTGCGTAATTTTCTGTGTTAGTTTAGAAGTGTGTTTTGGATAGAATCTTCTAACTAGGATGTTCTTTGAGTGGTTACATCATCTTTATTGGCAGCTTTCTTTCCAGGTCTGCGCGAGTCTAAAACCGGTGTTAGACTTCTGAGATCTTTTGAATATAACATAACCAACTGCTTGTTTGTCAGCCAATACTTCTTCTACCGTCTCTCGGCGGCCAATCAGAGAGGGCCCTACTCCACCTGTCATCCTCGCGTTAGTTAACTACCGGATTAGAAATAAGCCAACAATCACATAAATGAGACCTGGATATGTTTCCACCTAATTCATATTATGGTTTCTGTAAAGAATCTCCCTCTCCTTTTCATTCATAAACAGCCGGATATTGTCATTGTGCCACTGCTCTGCTTCGGTAACAAATAACGTACAAAGAAACCAAACACAGGGGAATCACTTTCCACAACAGTGGCATTATCGAAGTCAATCTTCAACGGACGCACTATGTTCGCGGAGAATGTAAAGCAGTAAAAAATATAAGAAAAACATTAACTGTCTGCGGTTCACATCAAGCTCTGATAGAATACGAATTTGAATGCTTTATTATTTGTCATCGGAAGCGAAAAAGATGAGCAAGAATAGAGCAGCAATGAAGATAAGAGATTCTGTTTTTTTTTCCAGAATTCCTTTGGTTTGTGCCAGTTTTCCAGATTTTTAGCATAGCGGTTGAAAGGGAACATGGCCAGGCCATAACGTCTGGCATAAGAAGGGATAGTCACTACAGATATACTTAGCTATGATGATTGCTCCAGCTCTTCCAATCAGCTAAAACGTTGCTAACGATTTCAGCCACAGGCAGCGACAACGTTCTACGAATGCATTAATGAGGATATATGTATTTCTGATAAACCGACTGTGTTCTTGCTAACTCAATATTGCCTTCGATTCCGATTTGTGTTGATGAGTGACCCGTATATTTGCAGCTTTCAAGACTAAAATCCATTTTATAGTTTAATTTTCGAACAAATTAAAAATGAACCGAAATAATATTACTTCTCTTGGTGCTCAAATCAATTGCTCCTCGGTACAAAAAATAATTAAAATCTGGCTCCTCACTTCGAACCTGTAGGTATGAATGTATATATGTATCTTACAAATGTTAGGTCCACAGTTAATATCTAGACTCAGAAGCAGTAATTACTAGAGCCATACAAATATTTGTTTTGCCACCCGTAGCGTTAAGAAATTAATCAATCTAGCTCTCTGACGGTGCAGAATACTTCGAAGTGCCATTTTAATTACTCTGTACCTTCTTACTGATTTATTTTTACCCGAATGTGCGATAGTCAAGCCACGGGTTATGTTTCAGGCCATAGCTTGCGAGTGTGCTCAACACGGGATATGCCACGCCTTGTCTCCTGCTCATCGTGAAAAACTAACTGCACCCTCCAGGATTTGAATGAGGCGAACGACAGAACTGTTGAGGTACCCACGTAAGTACTGGTCGGACCAAATCTGAGTTATAGATGTGATGGATTCGAGATGTAAGTAGATGTGGTATTGTGCAGACAAATGAGTTGCTGAGGAATTTGTTCCGAGGTTACTTCTCCCCAGCTAAAGCACTAGAAAGTAATCAAGGGCGAAACTAAGAAGTTTTTAGTGTCCAACCGAAGTTTCGGCATCGGCTACTTTCGACCAAAATGGGCCAAAGTTTTGACCAAAACCGAAAGTCCCTTTGAGCGCCGAAATTGAATGAACTATTACGAATGTCCGAGACCTAGACGAAAGAGGCGATGCGCGGAGGGCAATGTTATTATTTTTGACAAGTTGCAAGGTAATTCAGCCAGAAAACCTTCGGTTGGACACTAGGATTTTCTGGTAGAAAAACCCAACAAGTATTTGCCTGATTTTGGAATCGATCCAGGGACCTAATGATCAGCAGTCTTCGCTCTTGGGACCGCATTTGGTCATCCTATTTGTCAAGCAATCAACAGCTGGCACAATCTCCCTGCCTAGAAAACTACGACTTTCTTATGTGAGTGCATCGCAAATGCAAATTATCTTGTTACGGTCTGGTTTTTAGCTGTTACTACTAATCTAGATTATCTGCCAGCTATCAGACGTAATTACGAACACGTTGTTTGATGTGTCGCTCGTAATCTACTTACATTCTTCCACATCTTTGGCCCTTGACTTCGATCGAAATCTTTGCTGCCCCGTTGGTACATGAAATGAGGAATGACGTTGACTCCTGATTTTTGCACCAAAAATCAACGATGTAACCAAATTAAACGCGGTCAAGTGTTGCGAGTGGATGTTGATAATTCAATCAATAAATGACGGCATTGGACTCCCGTTGGACCACTAATTTTTACTTAATTTTTTGTGTTTATTTCGTTGTTGTCTGGCGACGTAGCAACGGTGGACTGGGAGGCTTTAAAAGCGCCGTTTTGAAATTGCCATTATTTTGTCTAATTCATGATATGAATGTAATTGACTATACAATCTTTGAACTGACACGAAAGTCGAAGAAAAAGATTAGCCGGAGAGGAAACGAAAGTCGTACAATCCGGTGTCTATAGTTTGAAACTCATAGCAAGGAGCAAGACTTCTTTAAATCAGGGCATAAGCAAATGCTCACATACAAGGTGGAAGGGACACTGACGCTAAAAACTTAACCACGTATTTAGTACATCATTCTGAACGCCCCCCCCCCCCCACAGAATTATTTCGTCGGTTATTAAAAAGAAATCAGCTCTTCCATACATTTTCACCATGTATTAGCATGTAGTAGTACTGTTTTTTTTTAATAACCGTCGAAAATTTTCTATGTAGGGGGTTCAGAATGATGTACTGGATACTTACGTGGTTACCGTCTAATAATCCTGGCCTGTGAAAGAAATAGAAGAAACACCTGTTTTATGAATTTAACATAGTAAGGATTCTAAACTCCGTCCCTTTGAAATCGGTAAAATCAAAACTTACCATAGACGCACTGAGTCACATCATATTTGGCTCTGTGCCCGACAGAATTAGCATTGGGCCATTATCTCCCCTTGCAGGGACAGTTTGGTTACAGGACTTTTTGTTTCGTTCTCTTTGGGGCTGATAGGGTTGCCACACAAATGAAATAGGTTTACCAATTTTTTCAACCATTTTTTTTTCGAAGTATTATGCAGGATTTGGACTGGCATGCCTTTTGGAAAGAACAAGACAGGTAATGTATTTTTAATCAAGTTATCGTTATATCGTTCCAAAGTTTTTGATGAAAATGAAAACGTGTGGTTTTATTTGAATAAACACCCGAAGTTCTTTTTTTATATTTTTTGAAGATCATTTATGCGCCGTATAGTAAGCTACCAGCATGTTTATTCGGTTTGTCATTTCACTTTATTGCCAAGAAAATTATAAAGACCAAATATTTATAAAGTTTTAAGAATATCAATAGATAACGAAGAAATCCAACACCAAGACGCCACTGTATTCTCTGCTTCCCATAAAAAGTAAGTTAACAGCAATTCATTGATTACACACAAAGTGATGGCTGTTCCAACCAAATGGGAAGTAGTGCGATGATCCTCGGTGTCAATTACAAAATGGCTACCATTTGGTTTCAAAGCCGGTTACCTACTTATGGGCCGGGTTCTTCATCACTACATAGTATAAAACAAAGTCGCTTCCCGCTGTCTGTCCCTATGTATGCTTAGATCTTTAAAACTCCGCAACGGGTTTTGATGCGGTTTTTTTAATAGATAGAGTGATTCATGAGGAAGGTTTATATGTATAATACATGATGCATTTTATAATAGAGAAAACATTAGTATCTAACTATCTACATTGCACCCGTGCGAAGCCGGGGCGGGTCGCTAGTATTCAATAACTTATTAACTTCTTGATTTGACAGGCCGTTAAAAGTCGATGTTTAATTGTGGTGAGAGTATAAGTCAGCTTCTTATTTTTCTTTGTCTAGACAAGATGATATGTATAATGTTATATTCTGTTGGCCCAAAAGTTCGCCACTTCCATGACCTCGTCGGCCGCAGCACAGAGGTCAGCCTGACTGTATGTTTTGGGATACAGAAGGTGGACGGATTGTGTGAGGAATGATATGAAGAGAAAGGAGTAAATGATGCCGTGACGTCTGACAGGGGAGAATGGAAGAAGTAAACATGTTTCGCCGACCCCAAGTAGAATGGGACAAGGGCAGGAAGATGATGATGAAGGTAGATTAGAATAGAAGGTGGAACATCCTCACTCTGCTACCACTCCATCGAGGTAGCCAAAGGGTTTTAGTACACTCAGTAATGCAGAGTCTAGCTGACCAGAGTGCGGCGGGCGTATGAAATCGCAGTACGATTTAGATTTACGCAGAGGAGGCTCTTCTCTTGCATCACTTCTGATCAGACTGTCACCCTTGACGATCTGAACGACGGAGCGCGTCGCCGAATTAGTACTATCTACTCTCTTTTTTTTCTTTCTGTATATCTTTTTATAATTTCTGTGTCGAGACTAGAACGGAAATTGATTTGCCGTCTTTTTTGTCAGCTATGTAATGCCTGACCACTGTTCAATTTAAATTAGTCTCTTTTCTAAGAATCATCCGTTCCATTTGTCTCACTTTCATTTGTTTTACGTTTTTTTTTGTCAGAATAAAATCAATAACTTTTCAGTAGCAACAAAAAGAATACAAATAAAAAATATAGATCGATATAATAAATCAATAACGTCATAACCTGCTACTGTATTGCATTAGTTTTTAGTGTCGACATTTATTTTAATAACTTTTCAATATTAATTGATCTTGTCTGTCAGTCCACCGCGGCGCGAACTTGATTTATAACAGAAAACTAGCTGCCTAGCTTATTTATATGATATTTAAATTAATCACTATTCAGACATTCGATTA
The DNA here is from genome assembly GCA_964057025.1 of Standfussiana lucernea. Taxonomy (NCBI): domain Eukaryota; kingdom Metazoa; phylum Arthropoda; class Insecta; order Lepidoptera; family Noctuidae; genus Standfussiana; species Standfussiana lucernea. The sequence continues at coordinate 15,695,569 of OZ059798.1, read as the reverse complement.
ATTCCCGCTATCAAAGATGTATGAACATATGTGAAGGTTTTCGATATTGGAAATCGCTTTACGGAACTCGAATGCAGCAGGACACCTAGTACTTAGTACTTGTATTATTATGTATGCTGTGGGAAGGTACGAAATGGTAGGTGGAGTAAAGCTGTGACCGAGTGGCGACCCTTACTGGTAAAAAAAGACGGTTGCCGTCGCGAGAAAAACCTGGATGAGGTTCGCACAGAAGCGCGGAGTTAGGCATAAGCAAAAAGAGGCCTATAACCAGCGGTGGGTGAGGTCAGGCTGTGCAGGATGATGATGATGAGGTCAAAGTTTTACAGATGAAATAGGTTAATAACAAAATACCGGCTGGCGTCCCTAATCACAGGTCTAGCTGTCAAATTGACAGTAAAAATGGAGGCGATTTTGCGCGGGCTATTGTCTGGCGGCCATTAAATGAATCTGGGTGTATTAGCGCAGATACTGTTAGACGACCGGTGCATAAAATACTGTAAAATGAAGGGGAAAGTATGGCAATATTTCAATTGTGTATTTGGCAGTATCGCAAAGGTTTTTACAATTTTATGTTGAATGACGTTGGACTGGCTACGATTCCTTGCTTAAAATCTCCATCGGTTTAATTGCTTAGTTCTGACTACAAACCGAAGTTAGAATATTTAAAATGTGTACGTCATTCTCTTTTATAGAAACTTATTAATACTTAACTAGCTTTTACTCGCGGCTTCGCCTGCAAGGAGGTCGCAATCGCAATTGTCTGGGATAAAAAGTAAAAAGTAAGTATTTTACTTATGTTGAATGTTCGAACCAATCTAACCCAAGTCATGGACTACAAGTGTGTCAAAGATCCGTTCTCCCGTAATAAAAGGTTACAGACAAACCGACAGATGTGAAAACAGGTGCATAGCCTTGTTTAGGTAGGTGACTAGTGGCCTTTCCAGTAGGTAACTAAAAATTCGGTGTTTATTTCTATAGTGCTAATACCATTTTAGTAACATTTTCGTAACCCAAAAATAATAGCTTAGTTATTATGTTGGTACTCCTAATCAAAAGCTCATTAATAGCTTAAAATTACAATATAAACTTTACTAGTGACGTAAAATAGACTCCATACCATAGGTACCTCCCTCCATGGTTCACGATGGCCATAACTAAAAAGTACCTCTAGCAGTCGTCGTAATTGGTAGTGGCCTAATTTCGGAGCTTTCTTGTTTACCATTAATTTCACGAGTGCCTTAAAATGCCCTTAATTATTCTTAAATGGGAAACATGATGAGGCGTTAATAGTGTTAAAAGGTAAACGAAAAAAGTGACCTCTGAGAGAAAATTAGGTATCAAAACTTTTCCGTAGAGTGTTAGAAAATTAATTTCTTTTGTGCTTTTTTGAGAAGGGTCAGGGACCTTAGGGAAGCTTGAGCCTTTTGTCATTATTGTTAAAAAGAAACTGACCAATCAGGGTCGATTTCAGAAAAGGCACAGAGTTTCTTATTCACGAGATTGTTAATTTTTTTGACTGTTTCAGTGTCATTTTTAAGACATCATTGGGATTAGGCAGAGGTGTACGGTCACGAGCAGAAATATGTTTACACGCAGCAACTTTTAAAAGTGATTTTCTCCTGCTGTATTGAATAACGTTCCACTCAATACATCAGAGTTGTATTTTGAAAGCTACACTATTACGAAATAGGTCTGATCTGGAAGTAGAAATCGTTTTTTTATGAGAAAATTGCTATTGATTTTGCCATTATTAGTATTTATTACTATTTATTTCCAATTATTTTTATTTGACATTGACATTGATTTGATGACATTGTATTATTTTTTTATATTGTGATTTGTAATTATTTCGTGTTGCGTAACTTGTAATTGTAATATGAGACAACCTGAAATAAATGGATTTAATTTAATTTAATTAATAGTGCTAATGACTGTATCTCAGTTTAGTAAACCCACATTTCGCCAGTTATGGGCACATCATTGGCATGTGAGGGTAAAACATCATATTATGCTGAATACAGAACAACACAAACAGACTGTACAAAACTGAAAACTTTGCAGCCTTCAGCGGCCTTGGTATCGATTGCTATGATTAATTTAATTATGTTTGCATTTGAAGATGGCATGGATACATACACACATAAATGATTGACTATTCTTGTATTGCCATCGAAGCATTTGAAATTACCGCATTACTATTAAAAAAAAATGTTAATTACTGAAAAGTTCCAATTACATTTTCATAGAGAAAATTCCAGTAGGAAAAATTGAAGCAATTTAAGGCCCGCTTGCACCTCAAGCACAACGTATACTCGATATCGTTTTATGTGTCAACCGTTAAAAGGTGATTGCGTTTTAACTTTTAACATGTTCAGTGCTAAACGCGATTAGTGATTTGTGGTGCAAACAGGGCTAAAAGCGGGCTGAAGTATGATAGACGACATGTTATAAGAACGTGTGCGACTATATATATCTCTTTATTTTCAAAATTGCATAATTGCAGGCTGTGGTACCCCTGCCTGATACTTAAGTACTCAAAGAGAGACTGATAAAAAATGCATCCCTTACATTTGTGTGCTTGAACTTTTAAATAAATATTTATTTATTTTACTATTGATGTACACACAGAAGACAAAACAGGAAATAACATTATAATATTTGAGTACAAAGATATTGCTTATTTCTTAAGACATTTCTGCCAGCAGACCTGCAAAAGGAGAAATGAAGAAGAAATGTAGACGATAGTGTGTGAGAATAGGATGAGAAAAACGTGTTAATATGCCTTAACTAGCTTAACTTACAATAATAAAAATAAATATATAAGTAAATATTAATATATACTTATATAAATACTTAATATTAAGATATATAAACAAATAAAAATATATATGTTTCTATGAATCATAATTGAGAGAAGCATTACTTCTAATGCTCTTTCACGCTGTGTTCTGCAATATGTGAAAACAACCAAACAAATATAAAAAATATGTGAAAGCGACCATTCTTTTTATTTAATTGCGAAACAATAAAAATGAACTAATCAATAAAACAAAAGAGCTTTTATATTCAATAAAATTCTCAATTTCTCAGTCATAAAGTAAGATCTATTTCCTGCACAAAGACTGCACTTATGTGAAAGTAATGCTCAGCAATAACGGAATTTATTGTGAGTCAGCGTTCACTCAAGAAGATAGTAAAACTGGCTACTTGACGAATGGTGTTAGGCTTAATTTGAATGGAAGCAAATTTTTGTAACGAAACTTATAAAACATAAACAAAACTTTATGTCGATTGTGTAATGTAGTGCGACTGCTGAGCATGAGGTCCTGGGCTCGATTCCCAGGTCGGGCAAAGTTTTATTGGGTTTTGCTATCAGGAATTCCTCAGTAGCAGCCACGGAGTCTGGACTTGTGTACGATTTATGGCAATAGGGTCGCCCCGTATGACTCGGGTTAAACTTAAAACATAGGTAACTGGCGAAATGTTGGTGTACTGTTAAGTAGACCTCTGCCTAACGCTTCGGGGATTACAGGCAGGGCCATCTTCTCCACTGGGCACTCTGGGCAAGTGCCCAGGGCCCCGCGATCTAAGGGGGCCCCAAGTTCCTGTAAGTGTCATAGCTAGTAGCTGTCAAAAGTAACTTAACTTACCTATTATAACAAGGCGGGATACTACAATTTTCGAGCTCGATTCGGTCGCATTATATACATCCTACATTCTTACAATTATTTAACTTTTCAGCATAAGTCCAATAGTTACCTACTTATATTTCTTTATTAACTGTCCCATGAAAACCTAACCTATCCGAGGCAGGGTGCAAAAAAAGTCGCTCGCTGTTGCAAGGGCCCCATTATTTTAAAAGTGCCCAGGGCCTCCAATTTGTTAAAGATGGCCCTGATTACAGGCGAGATGTTATGTGTGTATGTGTAATTAATTATGATGTACAAACTAGATAAGAGCTGCTAACTGAGCATTCCTCGAAAGACGCGCGTTTGTTTTTGGCTCGTACCTAGTCTGTAGTTGTATACGTTACACAATTAACAAAGCAAAACCTTGCAAGACATTTAAAATGTAATCACAATTAGTTAGTATTTATATGGATTTTTTGTTTGTTATTTGATCTCTGTTAGTCATTGATGTTTTGTTTTCAATTTTCATTTTCTATTTTATTTCTACTTTTAATTTTATATAACTCTACGATGCTTTATTGAACTTATGAGAATGTTGTGTACACCTGTAATTGGTACCTACATAAGAACCTTATCCTATACATGTTTATTCTTTAATGTTTGATGTATGTACTGTTGGCGTACCTATTTTTAAATAAATAAACAAAGTTCATTATGCTTTGTAAGATTTCATTACAGAAATTCGCATCCATTTATTCTACGGCAATGTAAACTGGGCCTTAACGGACAGAAATATTGGTATGTTGAAATGTTGGAAGATTCGATATGATAGATGGTTGTAATAGCTTTTTAAGTTTGCCGTGTTGTATTTGTCAGACACGACTTCAAATTGAATATTTCAGCACTTCTTACTTAGCTACTGAAAGTTTTGGAGTGGTTCTTGTAAGTTGTAACCAATAAAACAAAGTAAACTCAATTACTTACCACCAAAGATGAGGAGCAAAATAAATCTCTTTGGAAGTTAGTAAAACTTTAGAGGGCCTAACTTGTCTAAGGATCATAGTTAGTGGCATAAATGGTAGGTGGCGTTACTTGTTTATGTCTAACACAGTTTTTCACGTAATGATTGCATACGACATTATATTTTTAAGCTAGAATGTCATGTTTACTTTTAAATAAGCATATCATTCACGTTTCAATCACTTTTGAACCCAAAAATGAAAGTTTACCCAGCAAAGAATTAAAGTACAATTTTCTCATGGGTAATAAAACCCTCAACATTTTCTAGTACATATTACAATAAGAGTCTACCATTAACCCTTCCGCTGCCATTTAAGTTTGAAAATACTAAAAATCATAGTTCTATTTGAAGGGTTAATGCTAGACTCTTGTAATAGTAAAAATTGTTAAGGGTGTTACTCCCCATAAGAAAATCGTTTTTTTTTGTCTGGCTTTTATTTTTGGTTACGAAATTACCGATGTCCTTAACTACTGTCCGTGTATGCGATAGATTGGACAAAAAACACGCCTACTTCCTACAATATTAACAACTACCTACACAGGATCTACAGCACAACCCCGCACAACTTTGACCTTTCATAAAACGTATCCTATGTAAAGTTCAAGTTAAGTCCATTCATCCCTTAAAAACGAGGGAAACTAACTAAAAATAACAAGTAATTGGTCACGCTGACTCGCTGAACTGTAACTTTACTCGTCTTACAAGACCTGTGCTGACACACCAAAGGTCAAAATACTTAGAACCTAATGTTTCAGGCAGTCTTACCTATATTATAATTATTTCAAGAGTCGAAAGAGCTTGACACCTAGAGGTAGAAGTGTTCCACAGTAGCTCAAAAGGCGGCAGAACGACGGATGATGATCTAGGCTGAGAATCTGCATTAAAATAATAGGGGTAAAGTTTGTGAGTTTCGATACAAGGGATAATCTTCGGAACTGCTGATCCGATTCCAAAAATTCTTTCACTAACTGAAAGCTTCATTATCCCCGAGTGTCGTAGGCTATATAAAAATAACAGTACGTTCCCGTGGGATAATTTCAGACCATAACGTGAGCAAACCCGCAGGGAAATTAAGTACATAAATATGTAAATAATTTCTCCTCAATTACAAGACTCTTAGCTGAAACGTTTTCAACTTAGTCGTCAGCGGTCGTCGGCATAGAGAATGTAATTAGTGCTTGAATTAATTTATAATTTATGGTTTCATTGTCGACGTGAACTTGCGTCCGCTTGGTGAATCATCATGGCTGTGGGTTGCCAGTTACAAGGTGGAGAAATTACGCTGAAAAATGTAGATAAGTTGTCTACATAGCACTTAAAAGTTAAGTTATTGTATTACAGAATTTATTCAGAACTTATTGAACGTCAAAAACTACATAACACAGACCCGCAAAACGTCCGCCATTTCAAGTGGTTTAGATGAGCAGAAAAACATCGGTATAACGATTCTACGGATAAGTTGAGAACGTCTTATAATAAAATAAAACAGCGACAGCAAATACTAGCAGAAAATTTTTCCTACTACATACGGGCAATTTTTTGCAGTACGCAAAATGCCAGTTATCTATACCTAAGTAGGTAAATAGTAGCAAAGTAATATTTTCTTTCTTCAAACTGAAACTAAAACAATATTTAAATTCTGAATCATTATTGGGTAGTACTTACATGAGTCATTTATACACAAACTTAAAATCAGCAATCCTTATCTTCATAGTTTTCATTCAATATATTTGTTTCGCTTACCATCGTCATCCTCATTTCAATCCCAAACTTCCAACGACACACAGCTTCCCAAAAACCGGGGAGAATTCCATACGCTAGCCACACACTCACCCCGAGCAGAACCGAGACGGTCGCCGTTCACCGTTCCTTTTTCATTTCATTTCATTCGGGCCGACACTCCGTGCGTGTGGCGGGAACGCGCTAAGATACAAACTCATAATATTTAGTTTATTAAATAGGAATTAAAACAGAACAAATATGAGGGAAATAGTGCACCTACAGGCCGGACAATGCGGTAACCAGATCGGAGCCAAAGTGAGTAATAGTTTTAATTTAAACTTTTAAATTTGTAACGTTCCTTTTGACAGCTCTGCAGATGTCAAGATTTGCAACATTTTTTTAAGAAGTCTGTTTGTTAACAAGGAATTGTGTGTGAATTCGTCCTATTTTTTTTTTTTTTTACAAAATTAATTGAAGTTTTGAAACTTTTCCGTCAATTTTACCAATTTTAAATCTTTACAGCATTGTTCTGAATTAAAAACAATCAAAGTTGCTGTTGTTAAACCGCGACACATAGTAGTTTTAAAATCAGTTCAGGAAATTAGTAAATATTGCCTGTTAAGTCGTTTGTTATTTAGTGTTGTGACTGAGTATGTGGGTAACAAAAGATAACGAATGGCAAATGAACAAAAAACTTTCGTGAATGGGGGTATTTAGCTGATAACCGACCTAACTATAAGCAACACACTCAAGTTAATTCCTTTTATTATCAAAAACGTCAATACTTAACGTTTTAGCTGCCGTTGGTGGAAAATATATAAATCAGACGCGCATGAAAAGTTTTATTACAAGAGTGTCAATTGAATTTGATTCCAGTGATCACGTTTTAAAAATAAATTAAACATGGCACGTATCAAAATGACAATAGAAGTGATGACTTAGCGAAAAATGTTCCATTGCTGACTGGTTGTGAAAATATAAATGCATTTTTCTACTTAAAAATTATAGTGGCCTGAATAGGTACTTCAAAATATGTACAGTCACGAGCACCAATATGTATACACTTTCCCAAGTTTAAAAGCAATTTTTCCGAGAAATAACGATTGTAACTTGGAGATTGGATCTATTTCATAAAAACACGAGTTCCAAAATGCTATGTTGGTAATAACATCAAATTTTAATCAGAACAGTTGGAGAAAATCACTTTTAAAAGTTGCTAAGTGTTTACATATTGGTGCTCGTGACTCTACACGTATTCATGAATTGATGATGATCGATTTACGAAAAAGTTAAGAAGAAAAGTGTTTATGTCTACATGTAAAAGTTACTTCAAATCAAAGACAAAGTTTAAGTAATTTATTACAACTAGGCCATTAGAAGGCACTTTTCAACGTCAAACTTTGCAAGAAAATAGAACTGATTCTAATTCCCAGTTAAGTATGGAGAGAAAAGAGAAACTACATCGTAACCCTTGCAAATAAAAATACAAGACTGTTTAAATTGCATTCGTCAAATAAAGTAAGACCAAGGTAAAGTTAAATTGGCGGCAATAAAAAATAAAATATGTTAACTACGTAATTGAAATTGCAGACGAAGCTAATTATGCAAATACTGAGCACATTGACTTGACCCTTGTTAAGTTTTTAATTACAATTGCTTGATTGCTAATTTAAATTTTCTTTATAACTTGATGCAACGAGCGCATCGGCATCATGTTGAAAATTTTCCGAAATTACCACAGTTTGCATACTTAGTACCGTAGGTAGTGGTGTGCCTACGGCACTAGTAGTGATTCCAGTACACCTACATATTTCGCTATTTATAATTATGTCCCATGTAATAGGGGCGAGCCTGTTGCCATCAACCGGGTACAAATCCAGCCGCCTTTTGATATATTTCTGGTGGAAAACCCCAATATCACTTACTTACTAGGTAACTCAGTTTTACGTCTAAAAACTTTTTCTGGTTATAAATAATCTCTAAATGATGGATATAGGAAGCACCTAAATATAAATATTATTTACTATATTATCAGCAACAGTGGAAACATAAATCGTAGTATAATCAGCATAGAAAATCAGCCTAATCAACTTTGTCGAGTTTGTTTCAAGAAAATTACTTCGGTTTCACAACATAGTACACTCATTGGCAGATGACTCATATAGAAAATACTGAAAACATTTTTTGATTATGAATACCTACACTATTTTGATGCTGGACGATTGGGAAAGCCCGAAAAATAAGACTCGTTTAAACGCTGAAATGAATTTCAGAAACATATTTACAGCGTTCTGGTTAAATATGCCTAATACTAACATTTAAAAAAAAGATTAATTTTTCTGAAAAGTTTTCGGCAACTGAAAAAAACAGGAGCTAAATTACACGTGTCATTCGTGATTAATTTCAAATGATTGCTGCCTCAGTACTTGACGTGTTAATCGTGTGTTAAAACAACACGATAACATTATCTTCACGCTCTCTTGAACATACGGGATTAGCAGACCTCTAAGCTTCGGTAATTCAAGGCTTGCAACCACTTGACTTCGAGGACTTTGAGGTTTGTAATTAGCAATTTTCTCTAGAACACATGATTGAAATCATGAGTTTTTTTACTCCGTGGCTATGAGTTTACAAATAAAAAGATTAAATTGATTTACCACACTTTATATTCTAATAGTTTTACTATCTCATCATCTCGTCATCACATGCCAACGAGACCTGTCAAAGATTTTGGGTCGTACTGTCAGGCCCTGATTGGGCAGTAAGAATGGTGATGGGTAATTAATAAATTATCCCATATTATTTGTGGAAAAGGTTGATGTCTTTATAATTTTCTTCGTAGCCAGATGATGATGTGGCCAGTCTTACATTTCTGTTCAAGGAATTTCCCTCAATTTTAGCATTTTTAGCACAGCAACAATATTAAAGTGTTATCTACGGTCACCATTGCGTGTTATTGCTACCGGTATCGCGTGAACGAAAACTGAACCGGCACATAACACTGCCATGAGAAACAATAATTAGTTTTCAACTTATTTTCGACCTCTACAATCTTTAGGAGATTTCTTATTAATTTTAAGTGTGACCTAGCCTAAATAGAGGTGTAGTTAGAAAAAAAAAATGCGATTTGTAATATTTACCTGGTAAAAAAAAAGGTTGAATTTTGAATCCGTGTTACCATTAACATTTTGTTTTTACCCCACTTTTATTTTTAAACTATTTTTTTCTCACTAGATGTCACATTTGAGTTGGTTCCAAAGTCAAAACATGTCAAAAAGTTTACTTTCTTTGAGTGCACATAAAAAGCGTTGTTCTTTTTCTTATTTCAAAGAGCAGATATCTATTATTATGCCGGCTTTCATTCTACTAAGTATAACGGTCGTCGTGCTACGCTTTTACAACTTTTATTGGAGCAAAGCAAAATGATAAATGCTTTCTAATGTAAAATAGTTACTTTTAACGTTTTTCGGTTTCATTAACGTTGGTATTAAAGCTTGTCAAATGATTTCAGTTTTGCAGTGTAAAATAATTGTATTAGGTTGCTATCCGTAAAAAGTGATAAGTAACTATAGCGGTACCTAAGCAGTTAATTTTACAGTGAAACTAACTGTTATGGCTTTCACTGTGTAGCTAATTCGTAGATTTATTAAAAATCGTTTAGATACTGAATTTGTTTTTAAACTTTACTTCACATACATAGGTATATTTTATTATTGGAAATAAGATTAAAATCTGCCATAAAGTACTTAGATCGTAGGCCATTTTTTTCATTTTTTTTTTTCAAATGATTCCACTTTGTCTATGCCGTTAGTTTTTCAAAACCAGGAACAAATAGTCGACTACCAAAAGTGGTCGTATTCATAACCGCACTATTTGAACCGAACACGAATAAACGTTTGACATAATTACTTTTCTAAATGGAACAGTACATTGACTTGGTACAGCAATTAGAAGTACTAAAGTATTAATGTGGCGGTCACGTTTTCATTCCTTCCAAAGCTTTTAAAGGCAGGTGTGATTGAAATACGGTGAACGAATTGTATGAATGACATTAAAATAATGTTCTTGATATAAAACACTGTATTTTGACATCTTGTCTTGTTCTTTTGGAAGGGTTGACCCCGGTTAACCTGCTGTCAATTCTGACGTTAGTGTTTGTGATTGATTGATCGAAGTATCGACAGCCAATATAATCACTTGAGATTTAACAACTGATAAAATAGTTCTAGGGGAGTAATGTCTATCTTACTTAGGTACACTACCGAGTTCACTGAGGGTCTGCCACTTTTCACCCTTATGTTCTAAGTTATAAGGTCGAAAAGTGGTCGACCGTCAGTGAGCTCGATAGTACAGTCTGGGGTCATAATATGGCCCATACTGTACATCTTGAATCCATATGCAGCGATAAGTAGGTACAAGAATAAAAAGACATTGCTTGACAGCAATGTTTTTTGATTTATTGCCAAAATGTCAGCTGAGAATGACAGTTGTGACTTTAAAATATGAATTATTGTTCATCCATTTACTCGCATAAGACCAGTTAGCAATTTAGCATACAACATGGTTTCAGTGTCAACTTTTTAGAACAACTTCACATGCAAAATAATTGTGATTCATCTTCAACGTATTTCGCAGAGTGATTGATTCTTGACAGGAAACGTCAGTGTCAGTAGGTAGGTAATTCGTAGATCATTGGTTCTCACTGCGGGTTAGCGGTATACGTACGATAATTCTTATTGTCATTATGTACAATTATTATTTAGGCATAGTGAGCTAGCAACCGTTATTAACAATCATATATTTTTATATTTAGGTACTTAGGTAATAGTAATTTCAAATGTATAAAATGGCTGATGTGTGATTGAAATGCTTTGTTGTTGGAGTTTTGGCGTTAGATTCTAAGTGTCAATCAATGTGGGGTACAAGTAGGTTAGTGTTTTTTATGATAGTTTCCATTGACACCGTGACACCTTGATGAATGCACAGAATTGTATTTTCAACTGCTTACCGCAGCGCAGTTTTTATGAAAGTTTTTAATTCATGATAGCAAGTTAAATAATTTAAATAGAAACATATTATTATAAGTACATAAGAGTTTTCCAAACTGAAATCGATAATCAACATACAATACGACTTGTCCTTCAACAAAAGTATCAGATACAGGAAGCCAGTCGGCCATAAAAAGGAAGGAAAAAACTGCTAGACCCCACTAGCACAGACTAAACAATGTTCTCTTTATCGAGATAGGACGAATCAATCGCTAGTCAATTTTAAAATCTGATTGGATACGTTCAATGAATTGAAAATAAAATTATCTACAGCCAATGTACGGAAGTGTTAAATTCTAATGTTTGAATTTGAAATCCCTATTATCACATTAGTTCCTTATAAAGTGAACACGAAGATTAGACAAATCTGTTGAAACCGGATTTCTATTTTCGTATTCTCATTTTGTCTTCTAGTAAAGGTTAGGGCCCAAAATAGTCCCCTGAAGTACCACGTCCGTTTTTGTTGATGACTTGAAATCTAGGCTAGAGAACTGATGAAAATGGGGTTTTTGGGATGTTTAATTACCCTTCTAATTTAACTTTGTAACCAAAAGCCCTAGAATCTTGATTGTCGGTTTTAGTTCTAAAATTTCTTGAGAGATTAGCCGAGTCGAAAGGCTTACTTGAAGAAAATACAAACAAACTGTAGAAAATTAGCAAAATTAAATGTCTCCTGTTTATTGGCTGCCATACCTTAACTCAGCCTGTTCTAACAAAAACAAGTCTTTGGATTGATGAAAGTCTGTCTAGACCTATTTATAGGCTGATTACGATGAGTAATAGAAAAAGGAGAAAAATACTATCGAATATATATATGTATATATATATATATTTTCTGTCATTCTTTGTTAGACAAATGATTTCAAGATCAACACTTTAAGTGCTTAGGCTTCTAACAAAAAACTATGTACCTAAATAATTAATTGTATTTTTTCCTCGCCAACCGGTTAGTGCAAACAAACTAATTAAAAAAAACAATGAATTTTTTTAAGAACTCGTGTCAGGTATATGACTGGCTGGAATATTTCAAGAAAGCTTGATCAAAAACTCTTTTGTCTATTATTATAACAGAGCTACCATTTAAAAGTAAAGGATATTGCCTAATCATGTGCTGATCATTTTTCAAATAGAACAGATGCATATGGCACGATTATTCAACTATCTGCGTTAACAATAACGCCTCATGTTCGGCATTATAATCATCTATCCAATTACAAACACATAAGTCATGATTTAAAGATAATACGTGTTCATTTTGAAAATTTCGACATGATCATATTCTTGTCACGCCTTGTTGGAAACTATCAACATCTTTTCTTATTAAAAGTCAATATAGATGCCAGTGAATGACTCTTTCACAAAAGTAGGAAAACAAGATACTGCAGTTTCGGGAAATTCGTGTTAATCAGATTCTGTTGTGTAGAACTGACTAGTCACGATTTTTCTTTCAATTGGATACTTGTAAACTCTTAAGCTGCATGACTCATGGAACATAACCTGCATGGACTTGATTTTATTTAAACTCTTTTTCTTTAACAACCTATTTGGATTTATCCTTCTGATCTGATGAACGTTAAAATAAACACGCTTCTCCATAAAATACTGTCCGTTGAAAATAAAAAGAACAAATCAAACATGATCATTCGAAATTCAAAAATCGCTCTTCAGCCGGCTGTGAATCACGATAACGCTGGGAAGTTGCAGGCATGCGCTGAATTTGTCATTAGCTGCTAATAATGGCGGCAAGCGCCATATTGTCGCGCATTGTCCTATGGTTATCAGCTGACGAATATCCGGCCTGTTTTTGTCGTACATTTATGGTGGGTGATCTTATTTGGACGTCTGACGAATTAATTTGCAACAATAAGGAATTTCTTGCCCATATGTGGGACTATAAAGCTGCTTTTGAGGTTATCTTGCTTAACAAACATCAGTTCGTTTACCAAGTTAAATCCTTATTTAACAATGGCTACTTTTATTTTAGCTCCATTATAGCCTTTTTTGATTACATATTTGTAAGACTGTTAGTAATTGTTATCTTAACAATGCATCTAGAATTCTAGATCCAGATCAAATTACCAATGAAAATTAGATACGGCTGCACTACCGTCTTCGGTTGACGTCACAAATTGTCTATGACGCAGAACTCTATACAGAGACTATTAACGACTTTTTAAAAGTTAAAAGTCGCTAAGCTTCTTGCCTAGTTTAATAGGTATTATCGTTTGTTAAATACTTACTAAAATAAACAATACATTTTGAAAACAACCACCATGTTTAATTAAATTAATGGTTTAGCTTATTTCTATATTCTTTTGTAAATACTCGTTTTTAATAGACTTTCTTATTCAAACAAATTCTTTGGTACAAGTACAAATAAAGAAAGATTTGTATATTTACAGAGCAATAAAATTATAATACAAATTGCTCCGCTGGTTATATTAAGATAAATCCTGCTGAGAAAATATTTTTGAATAGAAACCAATGTCCCCGGTATCCAGAATTTCATGTGTAGTTTAAAATCTGCAATCAACAAGATAGAATAGCTGTGATTTTAGCTAGCTAATCACAAAAACTGACAGGACAAAATTATGAGCCAGATTTGACAGCTAGTTGAATGACTAGGGACTTCATCCAGTTTTCAATACCCGAAGGAGGCTAAACTATAGACAAGTTGACTTGGAACTTTTATCACAGTGGATCAACTTATTGTTTCTTGTCATGTTAGTGTTCCCATAGGGTGGTTCCCAATGGTCGATAGGTCATCGTGCTCCTCAAGTATTTGAAGTTCCCCTTCTAAGTGCTTATCAAAGGATTAACCTCAGCGGAGGTTATCAATTCGACTGATATTTTCTCTGACTGTAAGTAGCTTATTGAGGTCTTTCTCCAAAATCGCAGTGTTTAAGTTTATGTATCCATTTATACCTAAAGATTTTTTCCCGTTATTCCTCGAAAATACTGCTATAGGTACCTATCCTCCAGACCAGACAAAAAATTGATCGTCATGCCAAAAAAACCCAACCAAGGGTTAGTTTCCTTTACCTTTTCTATGTACATTGAGAGTAAAACAAAATGAACCTACGCGATTGTGGCAGGCTGCAGACGTCTTCTTATACGTCATCAGATGTACACATGCTTTTATGCACTCCTTGTGTAAGCAGGTACTGCTCTAGAAAGTTCCAATCGCTAACCTGTAAAATTGGGCGTGGTATGACGTCCAACTTGGGAACTTAGCTCGGAGGTAAAGTCACTTCGATGGCACTGACGTCACTACAGCTGATTCCATCTACGTCGCAACTTACTCATAAAAACAGAACTCAGGGAAAAACAACGATTTAATACGAATAAATAAACACCGCAGCAATATCTAAGCCACATATTTTCTTAGACGTTTCAAGAGAAGGTCTCTTCCAATAGACTTCCTAAAAGTATTCGAAGAGTTCCCATATCATTCCAGTTGCCCTTGAGAACCGCGAATTAATTCTAAAGGCGGCGTGTGTCTGTGTGTATGTATTGATGTGTTTACATACGTTTAGTTATAATTTTACCTGCTATTGAGTCAGACGTGTTGTGCGGTTACATCCTCGTTGGAAAATTGTAAGTAAAATTATCTTCTGTTTTAATTATATGTGCGAATTTTACAGCGGTTGTTTGTTGCAATTTTCTCGGAAATTTGTGGACGGAATTTTGTGTAACTTTAACCAAAATATAGGTTATTTATCTGAGAGTAGATTGGTGTTTGAATCATACGGCTGTGATTACAAATAGTAGGATAATTTAACAATCAATATGATAAAAGTACTGGATGAGTCAATAATCAAGCTACCATTTTGTCTGTGGTCACAATCGAAAGGCAAAGGCAACCAGCATACAATATTTTCAACTACCTAGGTACAAGTGAAACAGGATAACCGCAGCTGTTTTATGAGAATTACTTAGGTTAAAATCGTATTTATAGTTTTTATTCAATTTCACGCTAGTTTCCCTTATGCAAAACTTAAAACATGATCGAGAATTCAAACTGGTCTTTCATTCCCTGCGTTCATTTTCGAACATCCTCTGGTTCTCTATTTAAAAACAGCGATAAACAATTGACGCACTACAAAATGGTGCGTTGCTTGTAACACGACTTTAATGGACGCCAAAAGTAGGGCAGTTCCGTAGAATTTTAACGATTGCCACAGTTACGTCTTAAGTGTGTTATCCTTATTATTTGGGCCAGTTAATTTCATGTACGGCATGGTGTATGGTGTTGAATTTTGACGCGATAGATTAAGCTATCATGAAATATTTCAGAAACTGGCTAAATGTTCTCTAGCTTCAAATTGTTGAAGGCAAACTAGTAGACTTTGCCTTCTACAATTTGAAAGTTAGTTAGTCATATTCATACATAAATCGTCATCTATAAAAAGATTTCGCTTTCATTTCTTGGAACTAACCAATCAGATTTCCAAAACATGCATCTTAATCCTTTATACATATAAGGTCTATTTTTCATACACGAAATAATTTAAGAGTAAGTTCTTTAAGTCGTAAAGTCGCCACAGCAACGAAAAAAGAAATTTTATCCAAGTGTTTTTACGAAATTATTATAATTTTAAATCTTGAGACATTTTGCTTATAACCTTTACTCCCGCCCGCTTCAGTGACAGTAGATAAATATGTACGACGTAGTAGTCTAGCGTAATGGATGTTGAAAAATAAGGCGTCAGTATTTATTTTGTGGGTCAAGTAATTTTAAATTATTTATTTTTTTATAAAAATATACTAACATATTTTTTTTTTTCATTGAAATGGCTTCGTTATAGCCGTTAGATGATTTTCTGAGTTAGTGTATGAATAAGTTAGACCAACAGCAACAATGAAACAACAACAGTGAATTAGCATGTTTTCCTTATAAAAACTGTGTATCAATAACCTATGCTTGCACCTCAACCTTAATAGACAGACGAAGCCGTATAATCAAAATCTTATTCTTTGTTCTTAAACAATGAGGATTCCCGACTTCGTTCATGTGTGGGTGTAACTCATGTTGATTCAAAACGTTTCATGCAAAATAACGAAGAATTATAAATACTCCATGGTAGTGATGTACGATCCGAACCGAGACTTTACTGTATCGATACAACAATATTCGATATTCCGATATTTTGCATCGATACAAACGAATAGGATAAATGCATGGATCGATACCGGATATCGGAATTAATGAAACGTATCGTTCCATGATGTCCTAAATTGCGTAATCAGACAATTAAAAATAATAAAAAAGGAGGAAACAAAAGGCTTACAAAAGAATTCCTGGAATTTTACCTAGACTCTTAGAGGGATTGTTAAGTAAGATACGATATTTTGAGAATTGGACCGAAACCATTCGATACGATCCTACATAGAATCGTAGCGCATAGTTACGATCCGACTAGATCCAAAGTATCGATAAAAATTTAAGTACCGTCCCTACTCCATGGTTTTATGCATTGCATGTAGATGGTAGACAAGGATCTCTATAGCGCATACTGAATAGATTTAACCACAGATAAGCTATTGGTTTTATTTACTTGGTAAACTGAGAAGGCAAGGGCATTGATACAGATTAAAAATAACGTTCTACTTGTACGATGTTCAAGGATTGATTACTGTTGGTATTTTGTGTTGCTCTTTAAAGTCATGGTTCCCTGGTAGTGGAAGGTCTTTGTGAGTTTCCATTAATTGGGGTTTCAAAAGTGAATCTTGGCTTTTCTCCGATTTCCTTACCGTCGCGTTGTTCTTGGTCTTCCATATTTGTATTGTTTTCTGCTATCATATTACTTCCCAGCCTTTCATGCATTATCTATCATAGTATACAATAAAACATATAGTTTCTCGATAAACATATATGTCGTACGTCAGCAAACATTTTACGCCCCCTTTGGATATGGGCCGGACATCAAAAATAAAGGTTCATTTCTATGAATATTTTCTTCGGGAATTAATCTTCTAGTAAATTAGGAGATCTGCGTGTCTAAAATGGCCACTTTAGCAAAACATAATATGATAATAATATGAATTACGTTACAATAATTCGTAAAATGGTCACAAACTGATAATTCAACATATTAACTGTTTCTGTTACCATTTTTAAGAATTTTAATGTCATTCATATTATTATCCTATTATGTTCTGCTAAAGTGGCCATTTTAGGCCCCCTGTAGTGTACATCACATTCATAGAGAAATAATCTATTTCATGACAGTGTCCTTCTTCTGTGATACCCTGGTTCTGTATTTGACTCCATTTAGTAACGGATATAGAATTCAGTACGTGAGGGATTCTATGCTTTGGCACGTGTAGCCATTTCCTTACTCCATCTTAGCTAGACATAAATATGTCATCCATCACCTCAAATGTTTCCATAATATTGACATTGGCTTTGAGAGTATCCACTTGTTGCTAAAAATCAACAATCGTAGCATTTATCTCAATATTGTCAACAGTTTGTTTTGGCTAAACTTCGACCTTCTTCACGCAATCACACACTGTTTCAAAAGTGTATTTTCTTGCTTCATGGTCTCTTCTAGTGGCAATCACTTTTAAAGCCGTTTCGTATTTCTTCATCGACATTCAACAGGGCTGACATTAGGTATCTAGTTTCCCGAGTTGTTTCTTGGTAAATGTTTCTCTTGTTTCATCACTTTGTTCTCATAGTTACCTTCATCAGTTCCATATTTTATCCTCCTTTCATTCTCAGTATGTTGTCAGTCTATCTCATTGATTCCAGTCTCCGTTCCATTTAGGTTTTCTTATCCGAGTGTACTGACCATTTCAATGTCAGGGCCAATCGAATGCATGTGTGTACGTGTATTGTACGTTTCTCAGTTACAAAAAGATCTTGTTAAGATTTCTTCTCAAGGTTGTAAAAGAACTACTGAAAGGGGCTTTTTTGTAAGTTGACTAGCCAGTTTGGCTAAAGAACATTGATTGTGTTAGATGTGATGAAATATTAGATCTATTAATCACTGTCGATAGTAATACAAGACCATTAGGAGACCTCTTGTGTGAGGAGTTCATGACAAATGATTTTATAATTGCATTATTTTTTTGCCTATAGAAAAAATGTGCACTTATAATGTTATTTATTATGCCCTGTTTATATCGCTACTTGTTATCAATATAGATTGTCAGGTTGATTGCTGTTATCCCTTGCCTACTCTGCCAATTTTAGTATTGATTATACCTTCAATACGATTATAGTAGGTAATTTCCCAATATGTATTGTGCCATATAGGTCAGCGTTTATGCACGGGCCAGGGAGTGGGGACTAACTGCGCATTATTTCATTGTATTTTCCTTATAGTCAACATTTACCTCTACTAATTTATTGCAAAATAAATTAGTGTTAATGATTACACCATGTTAATGATTCAAATTTATTATATTTACCAAAATAAACAAAAGTTTATATGTCTGAGACATGCTCCTGATTCATAGATAATTGTGTAGTTCAAAATTTCCGTGAATAACTGTAGGCAGACAAACTTTTTATCTTACATTACTCATTCGTTTCGTTTCTTAGAATGAACTGAATGTAGGGATTATAGTAGACAGAAATAGACAAATATTCAGACCAATTAAAATGATTCATACAAGTGCAATGATCTTTTGTCGCCTTTTGATGCATTGAATCAGTTTTTGTATGTTATAGAAACTCTTTGAAATACTTTTAGGTACTCTACTCGTATGTACTAGGATCTTTGTTCTTTGGAAGATCTTGTGTCTTTCAAATCAAATCAATTCATATATTTTATTCGATCTACAAAATACGGTCATATGATCTACCTACTCAAGTTTGGAAGGCAAATGGAAGAGGCTAAATTCCAAGGAATTTTAAATACACCTTGCCTTGCGATTAAACCTAAGCTACCATCATCCTGTACATCACATTCAGTGCCACCCTGTAAATCTTCTTAATAATCAGATATTCTCAACCACACTTTCCAGATTTGCCTTAACTGACCCACCTGTTTTTATAGCGTCAAGTACGATCTTTTAACTAGCCCACATTGTCCCACTGCTTTGTAAAGACTTTCCTCCCCTTTTTCCAGAGAATTGTTCTTTTGCTAGTCCTTTCACGACCAGCTCGCTCTTCCATCTTTACCTCAGACTGCCGCGATATCGCCTGGGTAAAGATGATCAACAAACGTGTTATACTTTTCAAAGTCACGTTATAATGGTCAAAGTCAATTTGATGATCTAGCTGGCTAGCCCGCTCGTGCGTAATCCTATAATTGAATGATTCGGCTAATTCGAGCTCAGGCCGCACAGGGCAAACTCCTCAGTTCTCATGTAATTTTCTAGTACAAAGATGTTCATCATGAATTGATCAATCAGCTTGCCGAAGACTTTGTAGAAAGGTTCTCAGGAAGTATTGGGGTCAATGATCTTTAACTACATCGTTACTTACTTGTAATATGCTTGGTGCTTTGGGTAAAATAGCCGTTATTTTAAGTTAACTTTCTATATAGGGATCCTTTTTAACTGGGCGATGCGATGTTACGAAAACTGGAATGTCGGGGAATTGATCTCGTTGAACGTCTTAAAGCATAGATTCTTAGAACCCACTCTGGACATTAAGTCACTTCTTCGTGTTCCTGGCATTTAAATTTAGCCGAAAACTTAGCCACTAACACGACGTCGTCGGTGCGTGTTTCACAGATTCACTCTATGCTGAAAATGCTGGTTCAGTTGCCAGCAATAACACCTATATCATAGAATTCTATTTACGGCTATTCCACCGTAGATTAGCCCAACCGAAAAGGGCCTCAACCTCATGACTAAGGTTAATTTTCGTCACTTCCCGACACCTCGCTTAGATTGTGCCTCGACCGTAATTTGTGGTTTCCACAAGACCTAAGGATAGATTACTGCCGTGGTAATTTACTTTGAGTGCTAGCCACTAAACTGCTTACATCAACAATTTCCTTTCAAGATGGAAATCCTTTCATAAAATTGAGCCAATCTGCAATTTACACATTAATTTAATTCCTCGTTCATTCACAGTTAGCTTCCATCTACTGCTGATTTAAAAGGCTTCCTCCCATTTGTGCCGCTTCCCTGGTCTTTGCGAGTCTCATCCAAGTCTTCCCCGCGATCTTCTTTAGATCATCTACAATCTGGGTGTAGGATTTCAGGGTCGTGCAGTTCGCATCGTGCGGACATGCGTTATTCGGATAGGATTTCAGGATGAAAACTGTAATTAACAAAGAATTATGATTGAGTAATTTGTTCTATTTATCAAAGATTTTATTTTCAGTGCCCCTTAAAAGATCTAAATCGAAAATTCTCCTTTCATCATACTTCTCGCACAAGCACAGATGGATGATTATGCCTGCAAGCAATTATTTCTTCTACACCATTATAAGAGTCCATTTTGTTGTATAATTAATTACCTGTAATGATTACATGCAATTTCCCGTCGTCTGCAGTGTTGCCATCTAAATAAAAGTACAATGCATGGTTTTTTTTTTTCCTGCACTGTCGGGGTCGTTGCCCTCTGCCGCGGAGTAATCGCTAATCTGTCTGTCTGGGCCTGATGGTACTTAACTACTGCACGAAGTATCTTCACGCTTTGAATTGTGGGTTAAGGGTCTATAGTAGGTCAGATGGCTTAGCATGATCCTCCGTTATGCCGAAAATACTGCAGCATTAATTTTGAAATAAATATACGGCAAAGTTGAGGATTAATGCTAGGTCCTATGTTTGACGAAAACACGATTCCATAAAATTTTCTCGATAGAAAAAAATTCCAAAGTTACCTCCAAACCGAACGATAAACCGCTGGTATTCAAAAAATACATAAAATTAGATCATGAAACTTGGCATACTAACTGAACTACCTATAAAGCAGGTCTTATGTTTGTTATTTTTTTTAAATTCCTGTTATTTTCAGCATAAAAAGAAAATACCTAAACTATCGGCGTCTTGAAGTTGGTTCTCTGCCGCCCGCCACCCGCGCTCAGTCTCGCTTCGGCTTTCGAACGGGAGAGCTGTGCCGCTTGCGCTCAGAACACACATTACGCAACAATACGACGTAAAATTAAAATTTATGTACTTAGGTTTATAGTGTGGCGCAATGGGAAATAACGGTTGGCGTAAAGAAGCAGGCAAACATAAATATGATAAACTTAATTAAATAAGTATCTATTCACCTATCTACTATTTATATACAAACATATAGGTAGACAGCATACGGCACGTTTCCATGGTGCAGTGGCTAAGCGATTGGCTGCTGCGCTACGAGTCGCAGGTGTTTCTGCATGTGAAGATTTGTGTTTGTAAGTTTCAATCACAAATGCATCGTCCACGATTCAGGAGAAATCCAGTGTGGGGCAACTTTTATAAAAAATAAAAAGATAAAAATTACCTATATAGTTTTGTTTTTGTTTTGACAATATATGTATATTACAACAAAATATAGGTATCTACAGTAAGTACTTAGTAATTGTTTTTTATAATGTTGTCCCACTCCAGGATTTCTCCTGAATCGGAGACGGTGCGATTACAAACACAAATCTTCACAACTATCGTTAGGCTATAAAAATATTTGTTCCGTGCGGGAATCGAACCCGCGACCCGCAGTGCAGCAGCCAAGCGCTTAGAAATACCTAATAAAAATATAGGTATGTTCGGAAAGTACCTACCTATCTAACTACAAGAAACAAAACTGTAACTTACTTATCCGACTGTAGTGCTACCTACCACATACATAAAATGTATGAACTTACTGACGTACCTTGGTAGTTTAGCTAAATAATTATAATGTATCTTTCTAGAAGACGTCGATTACACAGTACTGAAAACGATGGTGATAAAGATGATGTTCCGGTAAATTCGTCAGTATCTTCTACCTACCTAAAAATGTAACTGATCTGTTATTCGTACCCACGGCTACATAATTATCAAACTATACATTTCCAGTATAAGCTGATCTCACATTGTATAGGCATTCCGTACACATCCGCATTTCTTAAAACAGAACGTACTACACGATCAATTATAAACCTTATCCCATCAATCACAGCGTGTATTATACCATGCACCGTACAACTTACCCACACAAAAACATCGGTTGCTATCGTTGTGCTGTGCAAAAGCAATTTATTTTACATATACGCTAGTGATTGACTAAATCGGAAATTTATCGAATCTTACGTTTATTATTGTACAAAAAAAGATTGGGTCCTCAAAATAAAATAAATAATAAACTGCATGTCCAGAAAATATTATAATAAAAATAAACAATATGTAGCTAAAAAAAATATTATTAAGTAAATTAACACAATCAAAAATCCGGTTACGTTGGTTTAAGCTGTCATAGCGTATTGAAATTGAAACAGTAGGTATTGTTGAACCCTGCTATGGTGTTTACTCACTGACCTGTAAAGTGGAAGTATTTGTGCAGCACTTGCCGCTTTGACTGGGGTGGCACATTTTGTCAAATAGTGTACTCTTAAATTCATATATTTTTCCATGACAGATTTGATAAGAAATAATTTATGTCATTATTCAATGGGAACTGCTCAAATTGGTGAAACTTAATATTATCAAAGAGATCTAATCCTATCGATCGATCGATAGCCTACGTTAGTCGATCTGCACAAGCACATCACTAACTTGCTGCATGACGCCACGGCTGCGATGCATCCACTTAATAAAGTATCGTTTTGTGATGTTTACATTGCTTGTCCAGTCACTTAGCGGCAAACTTAGGTAGTGGTTAAGGGGCAATGTATTTGTTGCAAAAATAGTACAGTCGCTGTGATATTTGAAAACAAAAATAACATAGTAAGAGCAAGAAATATTTTACGATTTGTTGTTTTTCATGATTTTAAAGACAAATATAGTAAAATACTTGTACTAACACATGGTAAGTGATTCCATTTTGACGTTAGTAGGTACATTGAAACTAAATTTGCGATGTACAATTTTATGTTCATATAATGACAAGTTAATATTAAATTATGATTGATAATTTTATTAAGTACTTAGTACTCGTCCGATAATAGTGTAGTTTACTCTAACAAAATCGCTTCGACTTCGTGTGCCCGCGCGCGTCACCGCGAGCTGTGTGCGATCGCGCCGATCGCGATAAAAGAGTGAGGTGGCGCGGTGAAGTGGGGGCCAAATTAGAATTTGAGCTGAGGTTATATAGACTCTTAAGCTGAGTGAGTACTAGTTATTTTAATTCTATCAAAGTTTTGTTGGAACAAAAAACTCGATGGTATATTTTATTATTTGTGATGAATATTTTTAACACCTTTACGTTACATAGGGTAAATATTGCCACATTCAGATATTGTGTCACTCTGGTATAATTAAAATGCATCGATTTATTATGGGAATTGGTAATGATGTGGTAAGGTATTATTATTTTTCCTGTTTTGTGCCGCCTATCAATTCAAAAGCCAATTATAAACATAAATTATCCATTTTCCTTATTTTTATTACATTATAGTAGAATAACGCTTGAATTTCTATTTAAAACCAATAAATCTCTCTTTCCCGCTTAAAATTTGAATATGGCTGCCTGTTACTTTTCTTTAAACGCGAGCAAGTGGTTAATGAATGTTTACATTCAGCCTTGTTTCAACACGCTCCGGGTAAGATGTTTATGCTGGATATTTTAAAAATAAGCTGACGTGTGTTTTTCGTTAAATGGTTAATGGTGAAGAGTCAGCACTTTGCTCACGTAAGGTTTATTGTTTTAAATTTTTTCTTAACAGTCAGAGAAATTATTAATAAATTATTACGTTTATAAACTGTGGCAGGCGCATGTCATGCCTACTGGTTGTCAGGTTGTACACTTCAGCCAACTTATTTGAGCAGGCGGGAAAACACAGAACTAAAATGAATGTT
Organism: Standfussiana lucernea; assembly: GCA_964057025.1. NCBI lineage: Eukaryota > Metazoa > Arthropoda > Insecta > Lepidoptera > Noctuidae > Standfussiana > Standfussiana lucernea. The sequence goes on along the minus strand of OZ059798.1, from coordinate 15,671,258 downwards.
CTAAATTTGACATATCGATGTATTTTTTCTTGACAAGCAGCGCCACCTTGAACCGCACACTTAAAGTGGTCATACTGTAACCTCTGGGCCTAGGTTCGCAATAGATTTGCACGAAAGTATCCTTTGCAACTTACTTTTTTATTCAACTTTAATTCAACAACTTACTTAAACAGTTATTCACAAGGAAAACAATATCAGAACATTAGGTACTTAAAACAGTTCGGATCGTACAATAATCCCTTTTGATCAACTGTAAGATAAACTTCCTTTTATAAACTCTTAGCCGTGTTAATTTATTTAATACAGGAAACACTTAAACTAAGCACGGCCCACAAAGGAGTCATTCGTAAAAAAGTTCAAGCGTCGGTTAATTCATTAAAAATTCATTACATTAGTCGGTTATTATGGGAGGCGTCCCCATGAAAAAACAGTAGTGATTTGTTCAAGCTCATTGTAGATAGCTAATCTGACTGAATTTTGAAATACAAAATGTCCTTAACCAATTTTCAACCATTTCGCTATTAGTTTCACAGTTGCCATCATTCTCTTAAAATCTCGTGCAGACAGACCTAAGCAAAATGATCAAATAAAAATTTATTATAAGAAGGTAGCTAATTAAAGTGTGCACATAACTGTTCTCTCTCTGACAGCAGCATCTGTTCTGTTGCCAAGTCCAACGTTAAGCCCTTTATTTTTATGTACACTTTAACATGAGATCTCCGCCTTTTACTCGAACTGTGAAACTTTTTTAATTCACTTTATGAAGGTGTATTTTATTAATGACCAGTCTTGTCGGGCTTGTCGCTGTCGAAAAAGGTCTTACATTAACGTGTAGTGAAAAAAAAATGTGCATCAGCTGCTTCTCATCCGGTCGTGTTCAAATAAAGGAAACTGGAATTAGGGTTTCCTGCTGTCAACCTGTCATTTCGCTATTTTTATACCTTTGTATGTATCCTGTGCACACGATGTCTTCAGATGTCCGTAGTTTATATTCATTACCTACCCCACGATCAATATTTTAACGTCCAGTCTCCAGACATGTGGATTTAAGTCTGCCCAGTGTCGTCTTACAAGGTATATTTAGTCTTCCATTTATGGCAACACTCCCGGAGGCTGGCCGAAAATAAAATGCAGTCTGATGTCAACGGCCAACGCGCGATGCAATAAGAAAAAAATACTACGTTCTATTTTCAAATTGCAGTGGAGAGCGTCTCCAAGATGGCGAGCAAGAGCAACAAAAAAGGTTACAGTTTTGTGAGCCGGAATTCAGGACGCTTTAAAATCAGAGATTTAAGCATGTTAACTGTCAAAGCAGGGATTATGGACGCTGATGTTGTAGCTATTAGTGAATGCCATCACAAATAAGTGTCTAGGAAATGGTTCTAAATTATTCTAAGCAGCTAACGCGTTGCATCGAGAATAGGATTACTTGAAATCTCCGTGGGAATGTTTGCCTAGGTGGAATGTGATCGAACATGTACTGGATTCGACGATAACTTAGGTTTTTATCTCTTATGTGGCTTGCAAAGATAATGTTTCTATGGCTTACGAGAAATCTAAATTCCTCATTACAATCTAACTCTTAGGTACCTAAGAAAACATGACAAGGACAGCGAAAACCTAATGCCAAAAGTTCCTGGAATCATCATCCCGTAAATGGATACTACACATAAGGAAAGTGCAAAGATTAACTCAATCCACATGATTCATGATTGTAAATCATCAATGCAGTACTTTCCACTATATTTGGTCATAAGATTCTCTTATCGGACTTGAGTGATCTTCGTCTTAATGCATTTCCTACGTGTCGTCGAATCATCGCGCGATCACAATTAATTATAACAAAACTTTTTAGTGTCGAGGTACAGTTATCTCTGGCTGCACGGTTCGCGCGCTCGCCATCTTAAAAACCAGTGTTGCCAACCTTTTCGCTCTCGCAGATTTTATGGGAAATTTATTATTTTTGCGATCGTGTGACAGGTAGTACTTTCACTTTAATGTTCTTTTCACTTTATTGATTTGTGGTTGTAACCTTTTTATTATCACGACTTTGGTATTGCCATGAAAATGTTTTGTACAGTTATTTGTTGTGCTCAGTGATATTTCGGTCAGTTCTCATTCTCAGAAATCGTCGAGGTTGGATAAGCTGACTTTTAATTATTTGGCTGTCACTTTAAGAATAAATAATTGAAAATGACAGTCGAAAATAAGTTTCAGTTGTTTGTTCTCACGAATTTTGTTAAGTCAATGCGGAGTTCATTGGTTTTAAATGTATCTGTCTGGGTATACTTTCATGATTTTGCTCAATACCTACTTACCAGTACCACATTGCTTGGTCCTCTTGTGTCTAATAGGCATCCAGATTTCATTGGGTTTCAACATAAAAATACAGTCCGATAAGATTAACGGAAAAGGTGTAGTGGTGTATGTTAAACCGACACATGCGACTATTGTAACTTACAACCAGTAATTGTACCCACAAAAATTAAAAAGTTAAAAAATAACGATCATGTTCCCCCCATTAGCGTAATTGCCACAGATAACTAACATACGAGAAGGTGACCTTAAAAAGTTCAAAACGAGCTCAAAAGCTAAACTACACGTAGATTGTAGTCAAAAACATTTGCCTATAATCTAGAATTTCAAGAGTTTTGATTCGTTTTCCTGAATGTAGAAAAAAAAAACAATCTGGTTTTTGCTCTTCTGGCTAAGGTCAACTTTTGATGACAGCCTTGAGAAATGAGAAACAAAAACAACTAACAAACTATTAAGTAAATGTTTAATACTGTTCTAGACTTCTAAACACTATTAATTGATCCAAAAAATATCCGTCAACTCTGCGGAATTTCTCAACTAATTCAATTTGACCCTGCATAGAACCCAATTTTGGACATGCACTTAGCAGTGGGCGAACCCACCCCTTCCGTGTGGCCCACCCCACAGGGGGTCAACACCGGTAATTAGGGAAGCCCGTCTGATGCCACTACACTCGATACCGGGAAGTGGACAGTAGTTGCACCACCCGCTGGGTTGCTGATTGGAAAATCAATAATGCAGTGTTGTTAAAGTTGTTTGATTGTACTTCGAGGGTATTTTGGAAGACCAATACTGTAACACGTCTTTGTGTAGGTGAATTTTAAAAATTTACTCCATACAGCTTGCTTTTTGTACAAATTTCTTTTTCTCCACAAAGCCAGCCAAATATTTTTGAAAAAACAAAGGCTGTTTCAAAATTCCAATTCAAGTATTTGGTTGCACCCAACGTTCTGCTATCTAAGCAACTACTAAATTCTAATTTTTCGTTAGCCTAGCCAGCAGCACTGTCCAAGCTTATTTGTCTTCCAAGAAATCACACCGTATTACGTAGACCCTCCTCATTGTTTCCCTATTAACAGCTTTAGTCATTGGGTTAGCCCTAACCTATTCAGATCGATAATGTCTAGACTGGCCGTCACCCCTTGTCATAAACACTGTACATCGGACATGACGAGTTTTAACACTAAACACAGTTCTGTTCGTGGCACGACAACGAAGTATTACTGTCATTATCTTGTCCCGATCAATTTTGAATGGAAATTGTAACAGCGCTACATATATTAAATTTGGAACTAACGTAGATAATACTCGTATGTATGAGAACTGGCAAGCGAGAAGCAGCTCACGTAGAATAATGAAAGATTGCTTTTGGTCTGGCGGTAGCAACTAGCAAGCAGAACACTGCTGATCGAGGTGTCTTACAGGGTTCGCCATTTGTTTTTTTAACCGACTTCACAAAAAGGAGGAGGTTCTCAATTCGGTTGTATGTTTTTTTTTTTGTGTTTGTTACCTCATATCTCCGTTATTTCTGAACCGATTTGAAAAATTCTTCTTTTATCTGAATGGATCTACTTCTCGATTGGTCACATAGAAATTTCATCAAAATCGGTTCAGCAGTTTGGTTTTGAAATCAAAATAACTGGAAAAATGTCATCCAAGTAAAAGAAATTGCGAAATTGATACTTGACAAGGATTTGTGTGTGATGCTATAACTAAAAAGGGTAAAATAAAAACTTTTTTGCAAAAAAAAAAACCGACTTCCAAAAAAACACTGAAAAAGTGGAAAATAACTTTACTTTCGGAAGTCGGTGCCAAAAAAGTCAATGAAACAAACAATAGTCACCGACTTCCGAAAGTAAAGTTATTTTCCACTTTTTCAGTGTTTTTTTTGGAAGTCGGTTTTTTTTTTGCAAAAAAGTTTTTTTTTGTTCTCCGATTGAACATTCTTAGTAGTAGCCAGGATTCTGAATTTGCCCGGTAAATGGCAATATAATTACCTCGCTTTACATGACTTGCAATTTAATTCGATTCGAGAACGGAGGATTTCGCCTGTTAAGTATATTTTTCTCTGAAGTTTATACTTTCTGCCAATGCTAATCCTTTCGTGGAATACAGCGTGATATTGTCCATAAAATATCTGTTTATGCCAGAGCTACAGTACTTACATAGCATGACATGACACACATGAGCACACACATAGCATGAGGTGGTGTGACCACATTCCAAGGGTAGATGCCCTGGACTAGATAAGATAAGCCTTCCATTTTAATAGTGATTGTCGCGCGGTTTATGAGGTACCAACAGCGCTTATTTGTATCCACTTAGTATGCACTTATGCAGAATGGATTTTTGAAATGGAATTGTCGGAATAATGGCAAGTACAGATTACGTGCTTGGTTCGCAGAACAGTTATTACCATCAGAATAGATAAATTATTTCGTTACAAGCAGTGTCTTTGAAGTCCTTAAGGGTGCCAATTTTCAACAAAAAAAATCTGCTATAGTAGCGCCTTCGTTATCTAGGGATTCCTTATCTTGTGCTAAATTTCAGAGGCAGACTCAGTGGGTTAGGTTATGCATTATGGTTGTGGATGGATTTAAGATATTAATGAAGTAGGTAGTGAAAACTAGATATAATTGCTCCGTTTCGTTTTATAGTAATTAAATAAAACAAAAAAAATCAATTTCAAGTCGAACGTCCTCCCGTAGATAGATTACCGAAACTTACCACCACCACCACCACCATCACCACCTACCATTATTAATGTACGACAGGTCAACGTTATGAGACATTAGTGGAATAAGGGCAAGTGTTCACACGCGACCGGTCACCATAATCCAACCAATGGTTGTTCAACCATCAGTTTTGTAGCCTGGTTGTAGGACGTGGCCGAAGATAATTGATACCTAACCTACATAGATGGTAGATTGTGTGTAGGTACTTGAAGGTACAAACAAAAAAGGCATTTTGTTTTTTTTTAATGTTGTGTTAGAGGGATATGACCGCGCGATCTCTGGGTTCTGTGATAATCAAATGGGTAAAGGTACAAGGTTTTTGGTTAACAGAGGGTCAAACTTTAAAGGGATTAAGTAATCATGAAAAAGATCAGTTTCATTTTTTATCACCTGTGAAAAATGCGAAAGCTCGTACCACCATAAGAATCAGTCTCCTGGCTAAATTTTTTTTTGGGTCAGCACAGCATCTCTTCTTCTTCCATGTTTTTTTTAGCCTGTATCTCAAAAAATACAAAAAAAAAACTTAATATTCTGTCTTCAAGCACCATAAACCATGTCCTGTTCAGAAGATCTTCGTTTTATTGTCAAAATACCACTTTGTCTTGTCCAGTGTGAGACGAATAAATACTTTTTCTTTCTTCTTTTCTTTAAGATATAACTCAAAGAGAAACACTAAGTAACTCACTTTCACAGTCGAAGGAGGAGGAGCAACAAAGCTAGACTTGGACCGTTGCCAACTAATATGGCATAGTGCCAAGACGTGCGTCTTTCTAAATTAATAATTTACCTTTGCGAATGTCTTGACCGTCTATTAGTATCGATCCATCTAATACTGTTGGGAACTCACCGGCGTGGCAGGTTCCCAACTTCCCACGTTTGCTCTTTTCCCATAGAATCCCTTCTACAAGTGCATTATGTTGACTTTTGACAACTTCTTCGATGGGTGCATTTTGCATCTACATTTCTCTTGTCTCGTCCTGCATTTCATCATCATTCAGATTAACTTGTCCTTATCCCAATTTATTAGGGGTCAGCGTAGCATATATCTTCTTTAATACTTTTCTATTAGTCGTTATCTCTTTCTAACCATGTCATCTATCACACTTTCAATCCATCGTTTTTTTGGCCTTTAAAGATATTTGGGATATAAAGCCATCCACATTCCAACTCATCATCATCCTCTATGATACACTCTTCCTGTCCAAACCAACATTAATTTGGGATGCAAACAATACGTTCTTTTTTCCATACATATATCTCGATTACCTGTCCTCTTAGATTTCACATCCTGCCTTGCTGTATCGTCTTCCACACCATCCATCTGATTTTCGGTCTCGTTTTCTTCACATCCCAACCACACTCAATAAAACTGCATCAGTTCTCCAACCGCCCTGATGATATAGTATCGAAGACAACAATGATTTACTCTGCAGTTGTCAGCGGGCTTATTGTGTGTGTAATAGTGTCAATAGTCTTTGATTGGCTGAAATTGGTGCATACGGGTGAACGTTACACTGTCGATGTGGTCTGCACCTTATTGATTGAGTTACGAGGATGTTCTGAGATTGGTGTTGACGTCTTGTAGACATGTGGTTAACTATTTGTTTGATGTGTCTAAGTCTAAATGAGCAATGTCTTACGAGGTTATCTTTGTAGCCACTTTTTTAAATTATTGTTGTGTTAGGAAGCAACCATTTAGAAGACCCGTTGTTCCTACTTACCTCAGGGTCTAGACAATTGGCAATCGCTTTTAAAGCGTTTCGCATTTCTATATAAATTTTCAACAGAATAGGCCCTCAGATTTGCACCCCACGGTTTGTACAGGTATGATAAAAAAACGTAGTTTACCCAACGCTGTTGTTATATTTGCTTTTAACAAATTATTCCATTTATGACATGTCCATAATAGACACATTAACACGTTATCGTGTTTGACATTACCATTCAAATTATCATCAAACCCTTATTCATACAAAACTATCAAAGTAAACAAACTAGTACCTACTAATATTTTATCGGAAAACACGCATTTCCGTGTGTTAGTCTTATAATTTTGTTTATCTCGACAATTTCCCCGTAACTTCGATAACTCGCCTTTATTTATGGTGTTTACTTGTCTATGGTAACTTATGGGTACAAGCAATCTACTATTAGGTACTTATGTTGATACGGATTTTCTTGAAAAGGAAAAACTGATTTCTAAGAGTTATTACTTGTTATTCAGTCCAAGACAGGCTAAAAATCGATAATATTATCATTGAAACTGAACGAGAATTAGTAGGTAAGTACCTACATCTAAAGCGCGTTGAAAAGCTGTCAATGTCATGATTGTTACAGATCTTGAACGCGGTTTAGATATGCTTATCTCATTCTTTTCTTCTTGTTCCCATCCTAATTGCATATGTTTTAAAACTATTATTTTTCCTAAAGAATCTTTCGTTTCCGTAGCCGTTTAAAAATAAACAATCTTTGAAAACCTATTACAAACACCAAACTAATAAATGGACAATATTTTATCAGCAACTTATCGAAATGCCAGATGACCTTTCTATTTTAGAGAAATTACTAACAGACTGTAATGGTCAATTTTATCAAAGTTGTTTGTATTATCTAAGTAATTATTATTTTAGAGCGAAAATCAGACCAGTTATAACAAGTCAGAGACAGACAGATGTTCGTTCCAAAATAAAAGATGACAGAACGGAGGGGAAGAGGCGCCATGAATGACATTAATCAATGATCCATGTTCTTGTTGTTGTCTTTGAAAACACCCGGCTTTGAATGTGGTTTAAAACTGTATGATGTGAATGGTTATTTGGGTATTTTTGGTACGACATTTTTATAGTTTAACGGAAGGTAGGTACAATTGCCCAGCTATGGCAAAGGGCAAAATAAAAATTCAAGGTATATAACAGTTTCAAAAACACCCTATTTACATCCTACACACACCCTACCCTATTTACACCCTATTTAATGAACAGAAAAACAATCAAATTCCGAACTATTAACGCGGCGTTCTTTTTGACAGCACTGTAATGTTGCCAGCTTGTAATTCCATTTACCCAATTTATTTAGGAAATTGTTCGTCCTGTCACTGTAATACTCTTTTATTAATGAAACATCCTAACGTGTGTGTTTGTTTGTCCATAGTTCTGGGAGATCATATCGGAGGAGCACGGCATCGACCCCAACGGTGTCTACAGAGGAACCAGCGACCTTCAACTCGAGCGAATCTCCGTATACTACAATGAGGCCTCTGGTCAGTATTCACAAATCTTCCTAGTGCATTCCCCTAGTTTAAATGGATTGAATTAAACTTTTCAGTAGCATATGTCAATGCCAACACATTTTAGACTTTTCCATAATCATCATTATTATCGCTGATAGAATCTCACATTGTCAGGACAATCTGGAAGCCTTTTCTACGTTTAACTAAGGCAAAAAGTTTTGTGTCGTCAAGTTACAAAATGTTTTTAGGATTCTGAATAGCTGTAATATAAAATAGCAGCTCATAAACAATAAAAAAATATGTAGTCAACCGTTTGCGGCGCCCGCGCGAGTAAAATGTGCACGCAACAAACGAATTCTTTTACCATATGGCTATAATGCCTTATAAAGTCTACCTACGTCATAGCCCTTACTCCTTGAACTCGGGAATGGTTCACAATACAACTCAAGGCTATTTACTTATAAACAAACAGCTGCTATTACAATTTATTCAGTAAAAAAATACCAATGGACACTGTTTTTCTTGATGTATTTTAAAGTAACAAAACAGATGGCTTTATTCACAAATAATTAAAGTTCACCTATAAAGTAATGACAAAAAATTATCTAGTTACCTACCAATCTAAAACAGCTGTTTTCAAAATACCTTAATACTGCCGTAGTTAACTTGACTTTTGGCGTCCATTGCTGCTTTCCTTCAAAATAAATTCTTCAAATAACTTAGCAGACCATCATTGGAAATCAAACTACCTAGAAATAGTAGCTATGGACTCTATACTTAAGGGAACATGTGATTATCTATCTCATTATTCGGTCTGGTGGGCTGTAACTTGTGTCTCGATCTTTATAGAAAGGCAATTGTTGTAGTTTCCAACTTTCAAGGTTTTAATGTCGTTGTCTTCGGTTTTGAACGATTAGTCATGAAGTTACAAACACGTGGAGATTGAAAAATCATTTTGGAAGCTAAAGACGAAAGCATTTATTTTGAAATCAATCTCAAGCACCTGTCAATGAGCTGTCAATTCAAAACGTCACATGAAAAAAAAAGATTGTTAATTATAACTAGATTTCTACAGCCAACAACTTTCAAAGACAAATTGAACCGTTCCAAAAAAAAAGAAAAACATATTTTGCATTAGACTCCATCAATTTGGCAAGGAACAAAAAGAATATTTATCACAAAATCTTAATTTAAGTAAATTGTTATCTCGCCTCTTCCATTAAAGATTAAAAATGTTTGATTAAATCCGTTCACTCCAATTAAAAATAATGGAATAGAAAGTTTACGTCAAGAGAAAATAATAAAATGGCGACAGTTTGTAACAAGCGACTAATTATAAAATATCTAATGTCTCTAGAGTTACTCGTGTAATAAGTGAAACTCAATTTGTGATTAATTAATTACAATAAAGAAAAGTATTAGGTAGCTTCTTAACTACTTTTTATTGTTTTTAATATCTTTATATTGAAAAGCACTTTATTAAAATTCATGGTTAATGGATATCACAAAATTAAATCATCCGTATGAGACTAAGAAATAGAATAGAAATGGAATGTTCTTGGAGAATTCTTTCGTACTTTAAATAATTATTACAATTACAAAGTTATAACTTAATGGGTACCTACTGTAAGATGAAGATGACACATCTAAATCAGCACTATTTCTCAATGCAGCATTCTTGCGTAACATGGGCATTTAGATTTAATCATTGCAATTCTTGCTGTTAACACAGAACTGCCACGTCGGACATACCCACCAATTACAAGTGATTTTCAACAATTAAATTATTCGTACATAATATGAATGACTTAAATAGTGGCAGTGCAATGACCTCGTGCAACACTAATCCGCGTTAGCCGGCCTAAATAATACGAACTGAAAAAACAAAATTATGGTACTGGCAATTTCGGTATTTTAATTTTTCATTTTCGACGTTCCCCTTCCTTGCGGTTCATTCCCTATTCTAGACTCAAGAATAAGTATTGGTATCCTACCTCTTTTCAGAATTCCTTAAAATCTGAATTGGTATGCTATGTTTCAACAGGACCAGCCCTTTCGTGCTTACTTATCCGATTAATCTCATAGATAGTCCACTACTTCACAAAGTGTTTTTTTTAAGTAGCGCCTTTTCTTTTAAGTGTCTTCCTTAATTGAACAAATCACAAACTGTTCTTATTGCGCGAGATTAAGCTCTCTATGTTAGAAACGTCACGGATTGATATCCAAACATCTTTGGATCGAACAGGCTTCTATCTTGGAGCTTCACAAGCCCAACTTTCCAGCTGTACCCTTCTATCAAATTCCCAACCAAATTAAACTATTAAGTATCTGAATTTCTTACCATACGGAAATCGAATCTCAAACCATTCCATTCTCCGTCAATCTGCGATTTGATACGTGTATAATATCGTTGTGCGGCTGACCGCATGCTCCGTCTAACAGTGCCGGTACAGTTAGTGTTGCTATTCTCACTGCCCGCCTCCCCAGTTATAGTCCACAGTTCGATGCGCCCGCCTCACTTTTATTGCAGTGCTTGATATGAAGGCAATTTGTTGTCGGTAAAAAAATTTGGATTGTGATACGGGCATTAAAGTACCCATGTCATTAAGAGGGCGATGTTGGAAATGCCGTTGAAGCATTAAGCCTGTTGTTGGATTGGTGACGTTCAGCAACGCTGAATTTTGAAAATCGAACTGCAGCTCTAGTTGCATTTACAACATTAATTTCAAGTATCCACCGTAGAGGTGGTAAAACTCTTGGATCGATTTTTTATGGTCAAAGCTAAAGAAGGTAGAAGATAATAGCAATGTGCAGGGTGGAAATGTACAATTCAATATTCGAGAAAAAAATAAAACCTATTTCTTTACTTACTCCTTTGCCTTGATGAACTCCTATCGAAGTTTGCAAAACCTTCAGAACCCATAATTCCATTCGCCTTATCACAGCTACCACCCTTTTAGAGCTAAAATCCTTTAACTTGGACCATAATCGAATTCTTATTATTGTTTGCCACTAACTGTCTATGCCCTATTTTTCTGCTATAACTTCATCTTTATTGCTGATATAAAGTCACTCTGTGGCCCTCTGGTACCGATTACATTCAACAATTACAGCCCAATAAAATAATCTAACACAAAACAAACAAATTGCCTCCGCACAGATGAAATTATCCCTCCAAAACACGAACCGTTAAACTGCCTACATTATTCAACCATTATCTCGCATTTGATTACTTAGAAACAATTTCAATGTCCAGTACAGAGTTCTCTTTGTGAAGTTTAAGTTCAAGATAACTGGTGTGAACGACCTCGCTCGCAACACTCGGAACCGACCACTGTGACCGATCATTGTCTAACTTGCGATTTTGCGCACAAATGCAATTTTATTCAAGTTATACTGACGGAAATGTGCTGACAAGTTGGATTGGTATAAAGGGCATCTTTGTCTGAAACTTTGAAGGATAAGTTGATGATTGTGAAACTAATGGCGCTCACATAGCTAGTTCCAAACGTCGTCATTGGTTAAGAAACTGCTAATGTCATTTTATATTTCAACAAGGCTAGACCTTATTATTGTTTAGTTTATGACCTAGATATGGACGCCATAATTATACCAAGAGCAGTCAGCAGTCTTGCTGAAATCGGTTCATCCAAGGTGCACAAGGAATGGACCTCCCTTCCTTTCGACTTGAATCTCAACGAACAATTTTCTAGTTACTTGATATGGTTTTGATCATGCATTCACGATACAATGACTCAAAATTAGATCGATATTTTCACGCTGTATTTAGTGGTGAAAAGAACTGGCCTGGGCACAAGTGACCAGCTATCAGGCTGCCTTTGTTAAAACAGACCAGAAAAACTGATCTCAGATCGATCTTGATAAGAGCGAGTAAATTCGCCTTTCAATTTAGTTTCAAATCTTGAATTTACAATGCATTTTCCTGTTTCAATATCCTTGTTTTTTCATGAACCCAATGACAAATGATGAATAAAAAATGTCTTATCTTTGTTTCTGTTTTGTCCTCAGTTGCGACGGCGGAGAACGGGGGCAAGTACGTCCCCCGGGCCATCCTCCTCGACCTCGAGCCCGGCACAATGGACGCAGTCCGCTCAGGCGTGTACGGGCAACTCTTCCGGCCGGACAACTTCGTCTTCGGACAGTCCGGCGCAGGGAACAACTGGGCCAAGGGACACTACACCGAGGGCGCAGAACTCGTCGACGCAGTACTCGATGTAGTCCGCAAGGAGTGCGAGAACTGCGACTGTCTGCAGGGCTTCCAGCTCACACACTCGCTCGGCGGCGGCACCGGCTCCGGCATGGGCACGCTGCTCATCTCTAAGATCCGCGAGGAGTACCCTGACAGGATCATGAACACATACTCCGTGGTGCCCTCGCCCAAGGTGTCCGACACAGTGGTGGAGCCCTACAACGCAGTGCTCTCTATTCATCAACTAGTCGAAAACACAGATGAAACCTACTGCATAGACAACGAAGCTCTCTACGACATTTGCTACAGAACCCTCAAAGTGCCCAACCCCACGTATGGCGACCTCAACCACCTGGTGTCGCTCACCATGTCCGGCGTGACGACGTGTCTGCGGTTCCCTGGCCAGCTGAATGCTGATCTCCGCAAACTGGCAGTCAACATGGTGCCGTTCCCACGTCTCCACTTCTTCATGCCCGGCTTCGCTCCCCTGACATCTCGTGGCAGCCAGCAGTACCGCGCCCTCACTGTGCCCGAGCTCACGCAGCAGATGTTCGACGCCAAGAACATGATGGCGGCATGCGACCCGCGCCACGGCCGCTACCTGACCGTGGCCGCCATCTTCCGTGGACGCATGTCCATGAAGGAGGTGGACGAGCAGATGCTGTCTATTCAGAACAAGAACAGCAGCTTCTTTGTTGAATGGATCCCGAACAACGTTAAGACTGCCGTGTGCGACATCCCGCCCAAGGGTCTGAAGATGTCGTCGACGTTTATTGGAAACACGACAGCTATCCAGGAGCTGTTTAAGAGAATATCGGAGCAATTCACCGCTATGTTCAGGCGTAAAGCTTTCTTGCATTGGTACACTGGTGAGGGCATGGACGAGATGGAATTCAACGAAGCTGAGAGTAACGTGAATGACTTGGTGTCGGAGTACCAGCAGTACCAGGAGGCGACGGCGGAGGACGACACCGAGTTCGACCAGGAGGACATGGAGGAGCTGGCACAGGACGAGCACCACGACTAGACGCGTGCCACACTCACTAAGTCTTAGTATAACGTACTGTAAGCCTACCACCACACGGACCATTAGATCGTATTTTTGCAATATATTTTCCTTCAAATTAGTAAAAGTGTGCCCTATTCCTGTGTCGTGGTAGATTGTAAGTTACAATATGTAAGGGCGTAAAGCCCTCGCCGGACCACTTTTATACCACTTTTTATATGTTTTCCAAACGTAAGTAGAAGCTAAGTCGCGTGCATTTATTACCAAAGTGTCCTTGAGGACCAACGAACGTTTTCCGAATTCTACATCCATCGCACTGACTCGTCAACGACATTGACGCATCATGTGCAATAATTATGAATAAATAATAATAAATTTTTATCAAATGATATAGTATTATTCGAAGTCTGTTTTAATTGAATACTAATTAGATTAAGTGGAAACTAATAAGAAACGTACCAACTTGTGCATTTCTTAGCTTAAGTTATTGTCTTGTATGCTTTTTATTATATTAATTTATAATAAATGTTTTAAATTAATTTGACTTTTCATTATTTTCTTGCCAACAAAACTTATGACGAGTCATGCCCTCGAACGAACTGAAAGCAGCAAATAAGCAATTAGTGTGGATTCTCCCCAAAAATGAGCGACGCAAATTCATTAAGGACGACCACCATCACTATTCCATGTTCTAGGTTACAAACGGCAGGCCATTCGATTACAAAACGCCCATCCTTCCCCACTTCCTAGTGTTAAAGCCATGAAGTAATAGCCAACTAACTCCCCCAATGTGTGGGTGTCGTCAAGATCATCAGATGGCAGTAAGATCCCCCAATGACATTTATTACGGGAAGACAAGAATCTCCGATGAGTCACAACGCACTGCCCATAGAATGCATTAGTCAACAGTACTCTTCTTTTTTGTCTGCGAAAATAAACAGTAGTAAAATGTCTGCTGAACTTTTTGGTGTGCTATTTCCATTAGTCTCCCTAGTTTATGACTCAGAATAGACTGTCTGCGTTCCCTTTGGTGCATAGCGACACAGTACCTATCTACGCGACAATATTAAATATGACCGTAGTGAAGCAAATGCATGAATACAACACTCCATAAAAGTTACAACATCAAAATAAATAACTGCATCTGTGTTTAGTATAACTAGTAGCGCCATCTATGTGCCAACGTGCATATGCATTTTTTTCTTTAGTCTTTTAGCGCCATCTATGCATCGTCACAGGTAACTCGTCTTTGTAAATAATTCAGTTCTTATTACTAATTTAGGATTCGAACTACCAGCTCCATCTATATGCCGTCATAGTAGTTAGAAAAATAATGAAGTCGACTTTTGCCATGCTGCTATTTTTGCAAAGCACCTCTTTCTATTAATTTTTACTACTTCATAAATGGGGTAGGTAGCTGTGTGGCGCTGGCAAACCTAGTTCAAAAGATCGTCATCGGTAAAAAATCTGATATTACCATTTAATATTTCAAAATATCTTGACCTGATTGTTCAGATTGGGACCTAGCAATGGACATGCCATCTACAATGAGCTTCAATCGACCTTCCTCATTGGACCAACGCACTAACATCAAAAAGCATTGTAGTCTTTGATCAGGAATCAAGGCTGAGAAGCCACGTTTTTACAGGCCACCGTAAAGGATGTTTGTTACTCTTTCACGCAAAAACTACTGAACGGATTTGGATGAAACTTGACATGCAGATAGTTCATAACCTGGATTAACACATAGGGTACTTTTTATTCCGGTAGTACGATCCTGTGGGACAATAACTTAGCTACACGCGGACGAAGCCGCGGGCATAAGCTAGTAGATAATAAAACCAAGCGAATAATAGACAAATATTTATTTCTCTTCGTAACTGTGACGCGTTGCGTCTATTTTAAGGCGTACTTACATTAACACTAGATATTTACAATAACTGAACACAATAGTCACACAGAACTCTCTACTGGTATTAGGTATAGATTCAATATTTGTGGGTAAATGAAAAAGTTAGGCTATTTGACTAATTTTGGAAAATCGTTTTAAATTATTCTTTGTTACATTCTAAGCATCCCACATTAATATTTCCGGGAGATCTACTGTATTTAAAAGCGCCTACACACGGCCCTAAAATCAGAGGCAATATCGGGAGAGTGGTGGGGAGCGCCCTAGATCGCCTCGTGAGTAGGCAAATCGTAATCAGTATTATTATTATTACCCCTAACTCAGAAATTGGTTCGGGCGAGCTTACGATTTAGGGCCGATTATCGTCTAGGGAGCGTTGTCCGTGCGTGTGTAGCGAAATTGGAACCGATTTCATCGCAGTGCGCGTGCGACTGTAGTGGCAACAGGACGTGTTTTTATAAATCAATTTTTATTTCGTGCGGAGATATAGCGAAGGAGAAGGAGCAAGAGGTCTGGACGAAAACAATTGATCTTTTCAAGGATTTGTCGTATTTATGGGATAAAAAACATAAAAATTATTTTAACCGCGACATGAGGCAGGAGACCTCTTAACCCAGGTCTTCCTCTTTTGTTTTTGTATTGGTCGCACCGTAGCAAGTGCCAGAGCGATCCTATTTTTTGATTTTTTGAATGTGTAGGCGGCATCTTGGTTCGACGAGCGCTTTACTGCACGATGGGTTACGTACTAACTGGCAGGGACGTGTGTAGAGTAGTGGCCGATTTCATCCCCACCACCACTCTCCCGATATTGCCTCTGATTTTAGGGCCATGTGTAGGCGCTTTAACAATAAAAATCAATGTTAAAGTTCAAATTTCCAAAACCGCGGCAAAAACGATGTTTCTATAATGGCGATGGTCACTTGACACTTGTGACGTCACACACAAGTATACAAGTTTTGTAAACAAGATATATTATTAACTTTGCTCGGGCAGTGCAGCTGAAGAATTTCATCATTTTATTGGAAATAATGGTGTATAAATGGTGTGTAGTGCCACAATGTACGAAAGAGTATTTATTAACATAACCTAAAATGAGATTTTACAAAACTTCTGCATGATCACAAAAAAGTTTAAAAGTTTGTAAATAAATAATTCGTACGTGGTACTTACACTGCTGTTTTTAAATTTTTAAGTTCTGCACTATAATAGTCAGCGTTATTCTTAAAGAAAAGTGCAACCATAAATGCGTCTATCATAGGTAGGTTACTGTTATCAGCTCGCACAAAATTTGACACCATTATGATATTAGAAACGACCCACTAACCAAGATTTATCAAAAATTATCACAAAACTAGCTGAAAGATAGAATATAGCACCTAGAAAACATACAACGCGAACTCTATTCAGTCGTGGAAGCCGTATTTACTTGCGTGTGACGTCACCAGAGTGCAACCAATCGCATGGCGTTCTATGGCGTTCTCGTCACAGATAAAATATCAAGAAATATTTTATTTGATTTTCGTGTAATTTGCAAAAAATATACATAATTTGGATTAAAATACAGTCAAATATGCTATAATACGCCATTACCTGATAGGATGACCAAAATTTGTGGTATATTTTCAACGTTGTCAAATAGCCTATTGTATAGCTGTCAATATGATTAACTTGATTTTCGAACTTAACACCGGTGTTTTCTACAAGTTGTAGCTACACATCAATATTAACAGGTACAGTTAATTTTAAAACAGATTATTATGGTAATTGCTTGCAGTGCAGTACACACGTAATATCTTGGCCAGGAGCTAAACGCTCAAAAGACATGGAAAACAAATGAATAAAGAACATGCGACTTTCGGAGTGTCGATATTCACGCGAAGGAACCAAAGGGCGTGTGCGCAACCCGCTTGACGCAAAACACGTTGGCTTTTGTGACCCGCTCAAGAATTTCAGCTGCGCATCTTTTATTGAGTATGTATCGTATTTCTGTCTATACTGCACTACAACCAAAACAAACAAAGTAGGTATTAGAGCCTCATAATTTTTGCATAACGCCATATTCCTACGGCTCAATATCAAAACAGTCTCTTATCGGCTCTAACACTTATGTCCGTATTCTGAAACGATACTTCAACATTAATCTCGTTTGAAAAACATAAACCATTTGTGTAAGCCATATTTGGCATAAGCTAACGTGACTAAAGGTCACTGTATCTCTGATTTTGATGTGTAAAATAAAAATTAAAGGACAGCACAATCCATTCAATTATCTTAGTATAAGAAATTGTGCGAGTTTTGAATTGATTTTCACATTCATGCTGTAGTATGTTCTAGATTACGGATTCCTGTTATTATTGTCTTTTTGAGTATTTTTTAAATAAAGGAACGGATTTAAATGCCTGTTTCTGTAACTCTTATACGTATAAACCATTGAGTGATAAGAATGGAGTGACGTGAAGCCTATATTCCACAGCTTTCACTGAATATAACACTGTGCTAAGGAAAATAGACGAATCTGATTGGTCGACCAACGATATCGCGCCATGGTGCTTATTTCAAATTGGTGGCTGATAATGATGATATTAATTTCTTGATGTTAAGCCGTTGGTCTTGGCACCTGATCTCCTCCGGTCGTGTCAGATTACCGTCCCATCGGACTATGAGAGTAAAGGAACAGAGAGTGCACCTGTGCATGCGCACACACTTGTCGTTGTAACGAGTTTTAAAATCGTTACATGCTTTTCACTAACGAGTCGATTTCGGAACGATTTTTATACTGTCTTTTATTATCTGCGATGGTTTTGTCCGGCAACTGTCATTTTGACGTTTCACTTTACGACCTTTTTTCGTCATGGTAGCATAACGCTCCAATTTAATTTTACAAATCCGTTATAATCTTGGATATTTTAGGCATTTGGCCTAATTATCCGAGATGCCATAATTGCTGCCTTAAACACCCAGGACGAGGTGTTCTGAAGGAGGGATCCTTGATTTCTTCGGTAAGATTTGTTTCTACCAGACCAATATGTGGTCATCATTTTGGGTTCGTGTTTTAAGTCAAATTGATGTTTCAGAATTTCAATATTGGACGATTCCCTAGTGTGATTTTCACCCACTTTGGATTTATCGGTGCACACGGGAAAAGTAATTTATTAACGGGAAAAACGGTAAGTTTCTTCTTAGGACGCCATGCTCTCCACGGCGCCCGAAATTCTTTTATTGTTACATCGTGTACTATAATATCTGCCGTCAATGGCGAAATTAGGTCTGGAGAACTACTATAATGTTTTGCCTCGGCGTCACCTACAATTTATCCATCCATTCTTATCACAACGGTACAAACTTACAACTAATTTTGTTATTAGATTACAGTGTAGTGTCAACGAGTGAGTTATTGTTAATAATTATTACTTTCTCATATTATAAAAAGAGATTCTTACATTTTTTTCTTTCGATAAAGCTATTGGAGCTTGAAAATGTCGTTCAATAAACAAACATTTTATCGTTAGATTCAGCCGTGTCATAAAATGATAAAATTTCTGTTACATTGACAGTAATCAGTCATTTGTGGTGCAAGTGGGCTTCAAGGTTGTAACAATCATCTGCCTCGCCTTTTCCCAACTACGTTGGGGTCGGCTTCCAGTCTAACCGGATGCAGCTGAATACCAGAATTTTACATGGAGCGACTGCCTATCTGACCTCCACAACCCAGTTAGTATTGGACTATACAATACTCCTTGGTATTTAAGACTGGTTGTCAGACTTTCGGGCCACTGACTACCTGTGACGACAGTCAAAGATCTACAAACGACAGCCGGGACCAACGGCTTAACATGCTTTCCGAGGCACGGAAGAAACTCGGTATGTAATGAGGTGTATTAACGATTTTTTTTTTTCATTTAAACTTTTACATAACAAGCAACAAATAAAACAGCTCCCTTGAACAACATTTCCAAGCTAAATAACTTCTTCACTAAACGAGGTATTAACAATATTATACATCAATATTAATTGTCATACAAACCGTCGAACTTAGCAATAACTTATAATAACGAGAAATGCTAATAAATCAGTGTTTCATACATATGATATGGCAACTCAATTGTTCTTGCTTATAAAAAGTGTGTTTAAAATAAAGTGTGCTATGAATTGTGATGATGTCGTCAGTAGTATTATTCATAATATTTGCAATAAGTATTGGTACATATTAATGAATTTCCCAATATTCAGTTACGCTAGATGACACCTAAATGTAATGCCTAACTCGCACTGTGGGATTTTCAATTCTCAGTGCAAAGAAAAGAGTCGAAAATTCTACAGCGCGCTATTACTCTGGCATTTTGATTAGCTGTCGCGTTGTTGTATTGAAAACAAACATACAAGTATTAATAATTTTAAAATAGATATACGATTTTATGTTTTCTCTTATGGCTAGGACATTTTATCAGTATAATTTCTTAGCTACCAAAATATCACTGGGAAATTATAATAGTTTGCGAGATTCACAAGACAAACATCATCAATATCCACAGCTTTATGATATAACTATAACAAAACTTATAAAACGATATAGTAATATTTACAGTATTTTATATTTTTTACATTTACATCTAATTACAAATACTATTCGGCACTTCATGTTTAAGTAACTAATAGGGACTTGGTATAATACATAGGACTTGGAGCTTTCAATGTTACGTCAATATAAGCTCGCATGTTCAGTTTTTTCAGTAACAAAATTATACAGTGTGGAAGGGACACCGTACCGAAAACGTAAACCACGTACTCAGTACATCATTCTGAACGGGGGGTTCAGAATGATGTACTGAGTACGTGGTTACACACATAGAAAATTTTCATCGATAATTTAAAAAAAAACAGCTTTTCCATACATTTTGACCGTGTAGCTATTGTTTTGTAGGAAGCAGCTGTTTTTTTTTTATAACCGACGAAAAATTACTGTGTGGGGGTGTTTCTGAATTTTCGGTACGATGCCTTCCACCCCGTATTATATAGTATGGTATATTATCAACATCTGCCTGCCCTTGTTTTAACTTTGTACTTCTGATTCTACTTGGGGTCGGCGCAACACGTTTTCTTCATCCATTCACCTCTGTCAGACGTCAACGTTCCCGAGTGTCATAGGCTACATTGAAAACGGTCCCGTAAGTTAATTTTCGTACATGGCGGGAGCGAAGCCGCGAGCAAAAGCTAGTCATGAACATTTTTCAGCTCCTACTAAGTTGAATCTGAATGATACCAAGTCCCACCTAACAACCACTAATAGTACTCTATACGTAAGTCTCATGTACGATATCTATGCTATAAATAATAAGCAATTACATGTTCACTTCAAAGTAAAGCTATCGAGTACACCTGGTTCTATGACAACCATGTGTCAAACCGTCTGTTTGTAGATTACTCCGAAACTGCGATACCATTTCACCATAATATGCTGTTGGATTTTCAAGTTTCAGCCCTGAGCTAAACATTGCAAATTCAAAAGCGTGTTCAATGTATCTTATGGCATTTTAACTTTCCACAGTCGATATTCTATGCATAGTTATATTACGAAGGTTTATTTATTACGTATGGCGTCAATAAAAAATCTTTAAAATAAAGTAGCCTTCAAGGAACATTCGAAAATAATGTTTCAGTCCAATTAAAATAATGCTCCATTATGCTTACTTTCATTATGTAGATGTCTAAAATCTTAAATTCACACAATGACAAACGAAGTTCACTGCCACAATTATGAAATGATGCAAAAAGAGATCCCTTATAAATAACAAATACACCCCCTAAAGGGGTTAAATAGAGGATGATAGTTATTTTTAAACGTAGCCCCACACACTAGGAATTTCTCCTGTATCGTGGATGCGTTTACAAACATTTAAACTCACATACACAAACAGCCAGACCCGGAACAACTACCTGTAGGCCATACAAATATTTGTTCCGTGCGGGGATCGAACCTGCGACACGCAGCGCCAAAGTCATGTGTCGTCAAAAGATTCATATAAACTTTCAATATGGGTGAATTTATAGTATTGTTTAGGGAACTCTTGAATATCATCATCTGCCTAGCCTTTTTCCAACTATGTTGGGGTCGGCTTCTAGTCTAACCGGATGCAGCTGTATACCAGAATTTTACATGGAGCGACTGCCTATCTGACCTCCATAACCCACTTAGTACTGGGCTATACGATACCCCTTGGTAAGACTGGTTGTCAGACTTTCGGGCTGAATACCTGTAACGACTGTCAAATATCTATAAATGACAGCCGAAACCAACGGTTTAACGTGCTTTCCGAGGCACGTAGGAAATTAATAAGTCACCCATCCACGGACCAACCTAGGCAAGCGCGGCTTAACCAAAAGATCAACGCGAGCGGCTAACTCTTGAACAACATTTCATATTTCTATTCCCAGCGGTTTAGGCCGTTCTTTATCTGTCGTTAATGAACGAATGAATTTAAGATTATCACCTTTTTGTATCGACTATCGTTACTCCTGGTCGTGTTACACGGATACCTCGTTGTCTTCGTTGAGTCGTATGCTGTTGTCGTTGTTGGCGAGCTTGAGGAGTGTCTTCTTGATGCGCAGCGCGGGCAGGCGGACTGAAGGGTTCTGGTGCCAGCACTCACGCATCAGGTTCGCCATGCCTACCATTGTCTGGGGAAAATATTACAGTAAAACCTGTTAATATGGTTTTTTATTCGTCATCTACACAAATAAAGAAAAATTGAAGTGTTTGGTTTTATATTGAGAGTAAAACAAATCTTAAAGACGCCGAAACGCACTTGATCTCTCCGTCATTGCGAAAATAAATTTGCTCTGGACCATATCTGGGAACTTTCTAGTTACGGAGATATTGGGAGTTAAAGTTCCAATTTTCTCACAAGTTATAACTTTATAAATCGACTTCAAAAAAAAGGAGGAGGTTCTCAATTCAGATGTATTTTTTTGTTTTGTTTGTTACCTCATATCTTCGTCATTTATGAACTGATTTGAAAAACAAAATATCTGAAAGGATATACTTCCCGATTGGTCCTATTGAAATTTTATTAAAATTGGTTCAGTATTTTGGTTTTAAAATCAAAATATCAGGCGAGTCTCCGGGTAAAAAATACGTTATCCAAGTAAAAGATTGCGAATTTTGAATTGCGAGAATTGCGAAATTGATACTTGACAAGGCTTTGTGTGTGTTGCGATAACAAAAAGGGTAAAATAAAAACTTTTTTGCAAAAAAACTAATCAACTTCTAAAAAAAACACAAAAATAATGGAAAACAACTTCACTTTCGAAAGTCGGTGGCAAAAAAGTCAATGAAACAAACAATAGTCACCGACTTCCGAAAGTAAAGTTTTTTTTTTGGAAGTTGGTTATTTTTTTACAAAAAGGTTTTTTTTTAATACCGCCACGATTCCCGTACTATTCAATGCACCCATCAGCACGATGTTTTGAGTGCGTTACATTAAGTCCTACCGTAAAATGTGATTTTGCACCCCAAAAAAAATACAGTCGTTTCCCGGCAATAATTTGATGTAAATGAATGCTTGGTTGACGGCTTTGTGAAGGGTCCGTTCACACCTTGTATAATCACCAGAGATCGAAATAGGTAAAGTATATTTGTCTAAACTTCAACGAAGTAAGTAACTTATTGATAATACCTCTCTATAAAAACCCGAAATGATTTTTAAGTTCAGAAATAAAGCTGTTAACTTAGAGGTAGGTATTATCCACATGTTACTGAGTTCCTTGAAGTTTAGTCAAATATACTCTACCTATTGCGATCTCTGATAATCATATGAAAAATTACTTGAGTCCAAGCACATACCGGATGCGGATCCTGGGGCGGGTCGGGGCGGGCGGCGTCGACGCACACGATCTTGCGCATGTCGTCGAAGCTGGGGTCTGCGGGCGCCAGCTCGTAGTAGGGCGCGCGGTACTCCGGCGCCGGCTGCACGCGCCGGCACACCTCCCACAGCACCAGCCCCCACGCGTACACGTCGCACTTCAGGAACGACTCGAAGCACGACACGTTTATGCTGCGGGGAGAGGGGGAGTTAGCTGCTGGTGATAACATTACATCATGCCTGTATTCCTCGAAGGGTTTCAAGGATTCAGGAACTACTGCAGCTATCGGGAGCACAATTAAACATGGAGATCACTGATAGACGTATATTCGGAGACTGGCGCTCGGCTCGTAACTTACAATGAGTTAAATTATAAATACCCACTATTACAAATATATCACAGGATTAGGCAGAGATGTACCTAACAGTACACCCACATTTCGCCAGTTATGTTCAAGTCCCATGTAATAAGGGGCGTACCTATTGCTATCAACCGGACATAAATCCAGACTCCGTGACTGCTGCTGAGAAATTATTGATGGGAAAACCCGACAACTGTCTAGAACTCCCCTAAAATTATTCTGAAATAGCACATTAATTTGTGACTGGAAACTTTGCCCGACCCGGGAATCGAACCCAGCACTTCGTGCTCAGCAGTTGCGCTTGCGACCATTAGACCAACGAGGCAGTGCTGCTGATAAGTAATTCAATAGTTATAACTTAACCAAAATTTAAAGAATTTTCAGAAGATAAACAATTTAGGAGTTATTGAAAAATTATGAGAAAAATCATTCGTAAGCTGTTTAACACAATGCCAAGTGGTAAAGTGACTTCCTAAAAACCTGGCTAGTTTAATACCTTCTCTACCCAAATGTATGGAGCAGCTGATAATTCAGGAAGCTTCTGGAAGGCGCTAGGCTGGCTATGTAAAACAGCACTTACTCGCAGAGTGGACTAAATAGGAATCTAAAGGTGGACAACAGAGTCCACATACATACCTCTGGTCCAGCATCTCGGGGCTCATGTACCGCTTGGTGCCCTGTCGCGGGTTGTGCTGCACATACATACCTCTGGTCCAGCATCTCGGGGCTCATGTACCGCTTGGTGCCCTGTCGCGGGTTGTGCTGCACATACATACCTCTGGTCCAGCATCTCGGGGCTCATGTACCGCTTGGTGCCCTGTCGCGGGTTGTGCTGCACATACATACCTCTGGTCCAGCATCTCGGGGCTCATGTACCGCTTGGTGCCCTGTCGCGGGTTGTGCTGCACATACATACCTCTGGTCCAGCATCTCGGGGCTCATGTACCGCTTGGTGCCCTGTCGCGGGTTGTGCTGCACATACATACCTCTGGTCCAGCATCTCGGGGCTCATGTACCGCTTGGTGCCCTGTCGCGGGTTGTGCTGCACATACATACCTCTGGTCCAGCATCTCGGGGCTCATGTACCGCTTGGTGCCCTGTCGCGGGTTGTGCTGCACATACATACCTCTGGTCCAGCATCTCGGGGCTCATGTACCGCTTGGTGCCCTGTCGCGGGTTGTGCTGCACATACATACCTCTGGTCCAGCATCTCGGGGCTCATGTACCGCTTGGTGCCCTGTCGCGGGTTGTGCTGCACATACATACCTCTGGTCCAGCATCTCGGGGCTCATGTACCGCTTGGTGCCCTGTCGCGGGTTGTGCTGCACATACATACCTCTGGTCCAGCATCTCGGGGCTCATGTACCGCTTGGTGCCCTGTCGCGGGTTGTGCTGCACATACATACCTCTGGTCCAGCATCTCGGGGCTCATGTACCGCTTGGTGCCCTGTCGCGGGTTGTGCTGCACATACATACCTCTGGTCCAGCATCTCGGGGCTCATGTACCGCTTGGTGCCCTGTCGCGGGTTGTGCTGCACATACATACCTCTGGTCCAGCATCTCGGGGCTCATGTACCGCTTGGTGCCCTGTCGCGGGTTGTGCTGCACATACATACCTCTGGTCCAGCATCTCGGGGCTCATGTACCGCTTGGTGCCCTGTCGCGGGTTGTGCTGCACATACATACCTCTGGTCCAGCATCTCGGGGCTCATGTACCGCTTGGTGCCCTGTCGCGGGTTGTGCTGCAGGCCGGCGGCGACGTGCGCGCGGCTCACGGCGAGCCCGAGGTCGGCGATGCAACACTCGCCGTTCACCTTCACGAGGATATTCTTCGTTTTGATGTCGCGGTGGGCTATGGCGGGCTTGCCCTGAGAAGGAAAAAGATAAAAACGTAAAGAACAGCCAACAACAGTGACAGTCTCGTCACGTCTAGAGGAGGAAATTAGTATAATAAATGTAAAAAGACTCTTAACGAAGCCAAATGGCACTTTTTCTCTCTGTCATTACAATTTTTTTTTTGTTCTGGACCATACCTGGGATGCTTCCAGTTACGGCGATATTAGAAGTCAAAAAGTTCCAAATTTTTCACAAGTTGTTTTTTAAGTACCAGTTTTTAATGTTATAACTTTATAACCATAGCTCCATGACCTCTGTGCTATGCATTCCATTAGCACTGTTTTGAGTGTGTTACAAAGTCCTACCGTAAACCGTAAATTTTCACCCCCAAAACAAAGTAGTTTCGGAGTAATATTTGTTGCGAAAAGTTACTTGGTTTGATGTATAGAATGCTTGGACGATGGCTTCGTGAAGAGCCCGTTTACACCTTGAATTTACATAGTAACCGAAGACTGCCTGGTACCCCCCTAAAATTTACCTCAAAAAGCCCATTTGTGACTTTAAACTTTTCATAAAAATTAAATAAACAGTTAAACTACCAGCTACTATTAACTAAACAAAAACACAGACAAACGACTTTATTTTGAGTTATATCAGGCAACATGAAGGTGCAATAAGATAACACCAATAAAATAGGTTATCATTAATCACCATTATCGGATTAATAACAAGCAACATATTATGCTATTTTAGTTTTAATACCAGTTGTAATTGTCGTAATTATTTATAATTGGTGATATCTGGGTTATCTAGTGATCTTGAACATGTTTTTAAATGCAGAGGGGCAACTTTGTAGCTTGTAAGTGAGAGGGGGCGACACGGATGATTAGTAAGGTGAAATTGCGTCTCGGAATAAGATTACAGTAACTAATATGATAAATAGCCTGTCTGTATGTTTATCAATAACAACAATAATAGTTTATTTTTTATATTTTTAAATGTTTTTTTTTTTGTATATTTTATTAAGAAATATTTAAAAATGTAAAATAATGTGTAAAGGAAATAATAATTTATTCAGAAAAATTATAAATTTTACAAGGATCAATACAGTTTTGCAGTATAAAATGGTATCGTTGGTACCTGTACTAATGAAATATGTCTGTATGTATGAATGTGTTTATCAATGGTAATTGTAATTACGTTGTAAAATAAAACGATGCTTGTAGAATAATCTATTCTGTATTCTTTGTATAATTTGCCAGTCAACAGCATTTTTTTATATTACCGTTTACGTAATTTCACACTGTACTGAGATGTGACAAATGTGTAAGAAATGTAGACAACCTACATTGTATATCATGTGGCCAGGACATCATCTTGCAACGTTATTTTTTCAGCAATTGGGTTATTTTGACAAATACAGTTGCACCCGTTGCAGTTCTTCTCATTTATTTTCTAGTAAAAGTTTATGGTAACATACCTGAGTGCCGTGTATCTCTGTGTGTAGATGCAGCAGCCCATTGATGGCGGACAGACAGATGGCCATCATCTGGTGCCTCGTCAGCGTCGTCCTGTTCAGGTGCTCGTACAGCGAGCCCAGCGGATGGAAGTGTGTGATTAGCCAGAGCTGTGGACAGAATAACAGAATCTTATACCTATTATGATACTTCAAATAATTTGAGCGATGATACGTAAATAGGATCACTTAACTTTCAAAACTCTTTTTCAAGGAACCGAAGCAAAGCCATTGGGTTCAACATACTTCATGAATCTTTACTTTTACTATTGCTTGAATATAGCATGACTTTCACATCACTAGCTTCGGTGAAGGAAAACCTCGTGAGGAAACCAAACCTGCATGCCTGAGGGATATATCTCGACGCCATGTTAACCCAAGTCAGAGACCCATGGGCAGCAAAAAAATTCAGAGTTATTGCGAGAGCAGCAGGTTAGGTTCCAACCACACGATAAAGAAAGAAAGAAGCATGACTTTGTGCGTGAAGCTCATACACTCGAAGATACTACTAGTTACAAAAGAATCATTTTCAGGCAACTTTTAGTTATTAAGAATTGTCGTTGTTTGCCACATTCCGAAGTGTAATGTGTTATGAAGAGGAACAGGATCCCTTAAAAATCCGTCACAGAAAGAGAAAGCTAGAAAACGTTGGTTAAAACATAAAACGGGATATTTACCATATTTACAATCCAATCAATTTTTGAGTTCCCGATATTAATCATTAAAACATGACATTTTTAACATGGTAAATATCCCATTTTATATGTTAACCAAAGTGTTATTAGCGACCATGTTAATTTAAAAACTTATAAAGCTAGAACAGTTGGTACCTGCGTACAACTGCCCCTGCTCGTCATGTCGCTGCCGATGTAGGCGAGTATGTTCTCATGTCGCAGCAGCACAGTGGAGTATATCTCGGTCTCCCGGCGCCAGCTGGCCTCGTCGCGAGAGAAGAATATCTTCACGGCCACGTTGTCTGCGTACCAGGATCCGCGCCAGACCTCGCCGTAGCGACCCTAGAGAATAATAGAAAAAGTGACACACATAAGGATCAGTTAAAAGTGTTTGGTTAACAACAAAAAAGCAAGAGATTTTACAGAAGATTTATCAACAAAAATTATTTAAACAAACTTTCAATATCGCTTACGGCATATGTTCCACAAAACCTAGCGATATTGTGAGTGTGTTTTGCCGTGACTTTGTACCGAGTTCCAGTAGTGCGCGTAGCAAAAGACAAAGAAAGAGGGTAGACAGATTTGTCTGCACCTAACAAGTTTTTACCATCCACCCGCATTCTCCAGTCATCTCGTGATCATGACGCTTGCAACAGCGTCGAAATATCGGGAGCTCAATATAAACATTAATCGCGGAAGATATCCCGTAAGTGATAGTGAAAGTTTAGCTATAAACCGTGAAAGCTTAAAACAATATTTAAACAGTGTTAGAGCAAGCTAGTTTGATTAGATACCTTCCCGACGCAGTCGGTGAGCGTGACCTGCTTGGCGAGGGTCCGCTGCACCATGAGCGGCAGGCCGGAGCCCGAGCCCGACGTCACGGAGCACTCCAGGTACTCGCGCAGCGTCGAGTCGCCCGCCGCCGTCGCGCGGATGCAGTTGCCGTTCTGCGAACCTTCTACTCCTGGGGAGAACGACACGGACTATGTAACAAGAAATATTCGCTTATTTCAAGTGTATTATGTACTTGAAATAGTACCTGATACTACCCAAAAACGTAAACTACACGTAAACAAACGCTTACATAAAAGCGCGCTATTAGTTAACTTTAACCTTTTGACCACCACGGTCGGCTATAGCCGACAAATGAAAAAGTGCCCAACATGCCACCGTCAGCTACAACCGACGAGAAAACGACATTTTTCAAGTAGTTTTCATCTGTCGGCTATAGCCGACCGTGGCGGTCAAAAGGTTAAATTCTTGTAAGTGCCTTTTAGGTAGCAAATATAGATTACCATTCAGGCGCAAGTTTGATTACAAAATGAAAGTATATGAGAGATTCAAGACCTCGAAGTACATTAGATGACGAGTAGATATCTATTTGCTACCTAAAACTGCCTCGATGGACTAGAGATCGCAGCCGTAATTGCTGAGCATGAGGACCTGGGTTCAATTCCTAGGCCGGGCAAAGTGTTATTGCGTTTTCCCATCGGGAAATTCTCAGTAGCAGTCACAGAGTCTGGATTAGTGCCCGGTTGATGGCAATAGGCTCGCCTGTTATTACATGGGACTTAACATAACTGGCGGTTATATGGGTGTACAACTCTGCCTTACCCTTCGGGGTTAACAGGCGTGATGTTATGTAGATATCTAATCTACTTATAGACGTCTAAAGGCGTAAATTTAACTTATTAAATGGTAAGAGATGCTTAGGTTAGAGTTCTAAATGCGAAGACTTGCCTTCGTAAAACGCACTAGTGACGTGTGGACTATACAGATTGGACGAGAAGTAGTTGGAATCTGCGCCCAGCTTGTGTAGCGCGGCGCGGGATACGCGCAACCTGGAATTAACAGTGAATTTCATAAATATTAAGGCGATCTTTGTAAATGACGGTTCATGGATGGCTCAGATCTCATGCGACGTCTCCTAACAGATAAAAGCCCAACTTCCATCTTGCACTGCAAATCCTGACCTCTGCACACTTGAAGACCTTACGACAAGGTCTCAACAATTTGCTACGTCAACGCGAACCCGTTCACGTAGTAAAATTTTGGAACAAACATGAGCTTTTTGCCATGGACGCGGTATATTCTTCACTATGGCAGTATTGCCAATGGTTACCTGGTGATTTCTGAGCAAACAGAAAATACATACACACATTAACACGCCTTTTCCCATGGCAAAAACCACAGAACGCCACCTGCTACGATCCTTTCATACTCCTTTTGCCTCGTCCACGTTCATACATCTGGTCATACACGCGCGCTGGTCGCGAGTACTACGCACCTGACCTTTCTGAAGAACCTCATCTATAAGGTCAGTGTATGTCTTTTTAGGGGTCCTCACATCACTCAAATCTGCCTTGTAATTACGTTTTGTAAGTCGCCTTTCACTCATCCTCTCCACATGACCAAACAATCTAAGAATACTCTTTGAAATTTTTGTCACTACATCTTTTACAAATAGAAAATATCGACGATAAATCAATGAAATGCTCATACCTGTGACTCCTCCTCAGCACGAATATGGCCATAGCTCCTATGACGCTCACAGCCAGCACAGAGGCGCCCACGCTGGCCCACAGCTTCCACGCATTGGACGGCAGTGGCTCGATGGCCGTGTCGGCGAGGGGCGGCAGCTCGGGGAACGAGCCGTCGTTGCACATGTCGCCCTGGCAGCACGTTATGTTGTGGAGCCCTGCGTGACGCTTGCGGAGGCTGGGGATAGGAAAAGAAGAATATTTTCTAAAGTTTATACACAGAATGATATAGGAGTTGTTTATAATTGAGAATTTCCTACACAATTTCTTTTCCCGAAAAAAAAAACAAAAAAAGTTTTTTTAGCGTAGTAGCACACGCCGGGTATCCGATAGTTGATGATAATAAAGGTGACCAGTGGGTCAAAAAAAGACCGTAGGGAATAAGTAAGAGTAGATAGTACAGTTGAAATAAATTGAAATTCTTTTTGACATCACACCAGATCAAGCAGTTTAACCGTCTTTTCCACGTACCTCTGCAGCGGTGTGTTAGTCCTACACGTGAACTGGTAGTGGTCCCTCTGCGTGGAGCACCCGCGCGAGTGCCGCAGCTCTCCGTCGGAGGCGCGCACTGAAGACTTGAAGCAGTACAGCGCGTCTTGGCACACCTCGTCCGACGAGGAGCCGCATTCTGGCGGCTCGCATTGATGACATTTGTACCTGTGGAGGGCAATAAGTGCTTAGGTTAGGGGATTGTGTGAGAAACTCGTGGCTAAATATTAACAGCCGATCGGTTCGATCTTCAGGTTAAGCCGTGCTTGCCTAGGTTGGTCGGTGGATGAGTAAACATCCATTACATATCGAGTTTCCTCCCTCGGAAAGCACGTTTAGCCGTTGCTCCAGGCAGTCATTTGTAGATCTGAGTCGTTACAGGCAGTCAGTGGCCCGAAAGCCTGACAAGCAGTCTTACCAAGGGGTATCGTATGAGACAGTACTAACTAGGCAGACGCTCCAAGTAATATACTAGTATTCAATTTCATCCGGTTAGACTGGAAGCTGACCCCAACATAGTTGGGAAAAGGCTAGGCAGATGATAGCTAGGGAATTGTATCTGAAAGTCCAGTAGAGGGCTAAAGCTTTTGATATAGCCCGCAAGATATGCAAGCTGTGGTTAACAAACCGCATTCTGGAAGCTCGCATTGATAGCATTTGTACCTGTGTGAGGGGATTACAAGTGGTTATTTTAAGAGATTATTCAGCTGCATCCGGTTAGGTCAAAGAAACCAGGGTCGTCCTAAAGCTCGCTGCGTCGACGATATCGTTAAAATCGCAGGAAACACGAAAATAAGGGACGCACAGAACCGGGAAGTGTGGAAGAAGAAAGGGGAGGCTTATACCCAGCAGTGAGTGATGCTGAGCTGATGTGATGATGATAATCCGGTTCGAGTGGACGCAGACTCCAACATACATAGTTGGAAAAGACTAAGCAGAATGTTTCAAGAGGTTGAAACTGGAATGAGGTCATCTGGTAGAGATTGTCAATATATAGCCCACATAATATAGATACTGGGGGTGGCATTACCGATGAGACTTCAAAGAGACTCCGAGACTAGAAACAAGCTCCAACCATTCTTGTCACTTACGATCATGGTGCTTGCAACAGCGTCGAAATATCGGGAGCTCACAATAATTGATAATCACAGAAGATATCCCATACGTGATAGTGTAAGTTTATATTTGTCTATTGTTTTATTAATCTTTAATCCATTGTTAATTTCAAACCTTTTGTCTCCTACAAAAGGTCTTTTTTTGACTAAAAAAAAATCTGGTAGCAGCTTGGGAGATATTTGTGAACTTTTAATATTCTGCTGACCATTTTGCAAATAAACTTGATAATTATGAAGATGGTGATATTATCTCAGATGGTTATAAAAATACAGCATAACAAAAAAAAATAATGTGTTTATTTTTGTATATTGTAAAACCGTCGTGTTTCAATTTTGGTGTACAATAAAGTACCTATATTCTATGCTATACAAATTGCATGTTTATTATTGGTGCAGAACAACAAAAATAATTGCTTATTAACAAATTAGCAAATACATTAAAATATTGCACTAGACTTGACCCTACTTTGTTTTTAAAACAGATATACTTACTGAAAAGCTCTAGATACTAATTATTAGTATCATAAAGATTCAGTATATCTGTTTTAAATAAACAAATGATTGACGTTTTCACAGACTGGTGTTTTAGTGATCTGCTAGTGTTATGAGAGAAATTCAACCCATCATACTGAAGAACAGAAAGCCAATCTGCTGCCCATTCTATCCGCAATAGATAATATGTATAACAATGAACCACCCACAGAATTAAGTCAATATTCCAATAATCAGAGCACAATAGACGCACTACTGCTGATAACAGGCAGATAAATCATCAAAAGCTCACTGATAAGACCCATTCATGCTGTGATTCAGACTCTGGTGATAATGTTATCAACAATGCTTTATGAATGGACTGGTTTGTGCTCTTATTATTAAGTTTATTATTTAATGTCATGCTTTTCCTTAATTTAGATTATTCGAGATTTAAATATAGAACAATGGTAGCAGTTAGTGTAATGTTACATCCAGTAAGTGGGTTGTGCAGGTCAGACAGGCAGTGGCTCAGTACTGGTATTCAGCTGCATCGGCGAGACTGGGAGACCACAGCAATAGTTAGGGAGACGCTAGGCAGATGAGAGTTGCAGAGAATACTGCCTGATAAGTCTCTTTCAATAAATATTAATATTACAAATAACATAATAAATATTAATATTATATTACCTTTTTTGAAATTTCCTCCTCCTTTGGTTAGCAGTGCAAACAAATAAATTATAATATAATATATTATTTATTTTATGACAAGGAAGGTTAATAAGTGTTATCTGTGTTTAAAAAGAGTGCATTCTTGATTAGATATTGTTTTTATATAAATATAATTGAAGGTCAAGAAAGAATGCCATTGACTTTAAAATACATATTAGGTAAAACTTCTTCATTTTACTGTCATTTATACCGTATAATTATGTATTTTAATTAATGACAAATCTGTATATAACCTTAAAGCTTCTATTAAATTAGAATATATTACATATGTAAGCGTAAACTTTTCTATTAACTTTGAAGGCCAATTATCATACCTAAAAGAATGCAAAATCCAGAAAATTAAACATATTTTTGAAGGAACAGACTGGAATTTTAATGTGAACTTTAAATAAAAATGCAGAAATTGCCTCCCCCATATTAATTCATACTTTTCTAATCTAAAAATATAATCTTATTAATGACATAGAAAATGTCTTTCAAAATAAACATAAACCATTTAAAAATGAATACAAAAGGTCTTTTAGTAAGTTAAGTGAAACATACCTGGGTTGTTGTACCATCATCTTTTCAACAGAGTTGAGCTCTTCATTGTGTTGTGTCTCAGGGCCCTGTGTGCTCCCTGATAATCCATCTTCATCCAGACCGTGTAGGCCCGCTGCAAATACAATAATTGGATATGTCATTTCTCGTATGATACAAGTTATAGTTGGTCATAGTAATTTCTTGGGATACAAAAACTTATGACTAAAAATAAAATTTTGGTTTGTTAAAATTAAGCCTAACAGCTCTGATCTTAACATATTGAAGCATAAGTTTGGTCTGAGAGTCAAACAAAAAGATTAAAACCAATTTTATATGGTCAAAGAGACTGTCAGTCAAAAACAGAAAGAAAAGGTAGTTGCCGATTCCAAAGTGTAGATGTGTGCAGAAGAATGGACCTAAAACTCCATCAACAATGTTAAATATTGTTCTGGTCTTTAAATCTTACCCTTACAACTAAGAAGGCTCAACAGCAGTATAAAATATACTAAGTCAAAATATCTTAACCCTCAACATTTGAATAAAAATAACAGAAAACTTATTGCGACACTGATGTTTTTGTCAAAAATTATGAAGCAGCTTGACTGCTTCACCTTGACAACAGACTGCAGACTGATTGAGGTTCTGAGAAGTAGTCAAGACAACTTTGATTTGAGGCAATAAAATGATAAGTGACCAGTGACCAGAGTGAGAGTTACGGCCAACTGTTTTTAAAAAATAAGCTCGCTAATGTAAACATTCTCATATTAAATTCAAGAATGATTCATATACTAAAACACGTAGTTCAGAAACTCCTTCCCACGGTTGCTCTAGTTCCAAGTTAGGCCTTCGCATTTAAATGAATGAACACCTTGGACTAGTACTCGTATTCAACATTTCACTTCATGTTGAGTATATTAGTACGTCTAAATCAAGGCGCAATACAAAATAACACAGATTCAATACCACATTTGTGAATTCTGATGAAAAACAATAATAGAAAAACTGGAATACGGAAGCCACTATGGAATTCGCTTTTCTAAACGTCTGTGATGTTTTGAATATATATAAACCAAGCGTAACACTTCGAGGGATGTTTAGGTATTGTTATATATGTAAAAACTTACCCCAACAAGCATTTATCAACAGAAATGTGAACAAATATCGTAATATGACAACGTCCGCCATTCTTCATTCATCATAACAATGCACTACTGAGATCAAATTGCGATCTTATTATTTAACAAGAAGAAATAAACAGAGAATACAGCAAACGTTTTAAAATTTTGTTATTAATTATTTATAATTTTATATGTTGTAATTTATATTTGAAGTCTAATGTATTCGTATAATAAGAAATAGTATGAAAATGAATCACTTCCTTTGCAATGTGTAGTCTTCCTCTTTCCTTGAACTCAATAAAGCTTCTGAACGACTGTTTATTAATCCAAGAAATATTGGAGGTTTTTGAACGAAATAATATATTCGGATACACGCCATTGGATATGGTGTTTAAAAAAAACATTATCTCTCATTTTAAAGCTTCTTTGACGCAAAGCTAATTAAAATGACCAGTTATTCCTGATTTGCTAATCTATACGTTGGTAATGATTTTGAATTACCCTCAATCCGCTATGATGCAGTGGAAACCAGTATTTAAAAATCATACGACATCACAGAACATTGGGTTTTGAACTCAGTCACTGGGTACCCCGATATCCTTGGCAATTCCGGTATGTATATCCAATTCATTTTCAATAAAAAATGAAAGAACCACTGGCTTTCAATATGTACCTAATAATTCCATGCTCTTTTCAATGTGTAATTGTGTATCCGATCAACTGTTCCTCGATTTAAAAAATGGCCGTTTCTGTTTACTGTTTAGTTCTGTTTTAGTTTCATGTTTGAATTTTCTTCATAGTTTTTATTTTAAAATAAATAATAATGCTATAACAAAATACGTTCAATCTATCGTATTTGAAGTGACAAATTATTTAAATAGTTTCAATTAAGATTTGGATACCATTGTTTAGTGAAAATGCCGCGAACAAAACGGCCTGTGAGGAAACAGGAAAAGAGCACTGAAGAAGACGATACATTGAAAAAACTCAACAAACTTGGTAACAACTTACATTACTAATGCATCTTCACTTTTAACGCCTACAATCATTAAAAAAAAAGCAAACCTGCTCCATTAAATCGGAGAAATTCTGACAAAGTTTGTCTGAATTTTGCAACAGTTTGAAACAAAAAAAAACTAGACAAAAAATTTATTAATCTGTAGCCATTTCCTGATTAGATCACAGAAAATCTGTATTTTAAACTATTGCGTCGACTTCCAATTCCAGCAGCAATAATTATCAACTACACGAGAACCAGACCGTAATTCTCTCAAATAATTTTGACGACAATTTTCAGTGACCGACCAAAAGAATAAAATAGATTCCCGGACTCACATGGAGCTTCGGAACGTGGAGCTCGCGTTCAAGATACTACTTGGGTCTATCAGCAATGTTTATTTACAAAAAACTGTTGGCCAGCTGGTAAGAAAAACTCAAAGTCAACCTTTCTGTGTATATAATTGCGAACACTAGAACCAATGAAGTAGTGATTTAAATATTTAAAAATAAATCAAATAATATTATATTGTATGGTTTTACAGAAAACAGAGCTTCATCTTAAGGAAGTCCCAAATACTAGAAGAACCCGACACTCAAGCCGCTCAGCATCACATGATGACGGTAATGTATCCCTT
Source organism: Standfussiana lucernea (assembly GCA_964057025.1). Classification (NCBI taxonomy): domain Eukaryota; kingdom Metazoa; phylum Arthropoda; class Insecta; order Lepidoptera; family Noctuidae; genus Standfussiana; species Standfussiana lucernea. The sequence continues at coordinate 15,634,985 of OZ059798.1, read as the reverse complement.
AGCACTGAACTGCTCTTGTTTCTATTATCACAATCATTGGGTATACTATGTCATCTATAGTTTCTGACCTTCATTTTTTGTTAAACTTATGTGGGTTGATGTTTAGCTAAATCATTACAGGATTTGTATCTTTGTAGTTTAATTAATTTTAATTTATTGCAGTAATTCATAGTTGTATTATTCAGTAGAATTAATATTAGTTAATTAAATATTAGGCCTAACATGCCTTATTAAAGTTGCTGCTTAGTAGATAATTTAATAACAAAAACCACTGATACACATGCACATTGAGATCAAATACAATAATCTTTAAAAAAACATACTTCACCATCTTTAAACTTGTCATGTCATGCTCAATAGCTTTCTAATAATTCATTTTTTTTCTTGTTATTTAATAAATAATGTAAGTAAAAATCGACATCACTTAACCCTTTCAAATTGGATATTGTATACAGGGATGATCTCAGAAAAAATAGGCTATTGCTAAAATGTTGCTAAAATTGATTTTGAATAGGGCTTTGAAACCCGGTTTCGGTCCGAAACTGGGTTCTGCATGCCCTAATTTTGAACTCTTGGTTTTTCAACACTACAAATTTAAAATCCTCACTCAGTACCTCTCATTCATCGGTCTATAGCCATGAACTAACCCCTCAACCATGTTTCCACTAACGGGGCGCTTCCTTGGGGCAGGCTATCTGACGGAGAACTCCTCGCAGGGCTCCGGTGGCGCCAGCAAGAAGTATCTTGGTGAGTAACACGCTTTTATAATGGATCCAGATAAGTCTAGGGCCTAGACTTGCATGATTAGCATAGCAATAATGGAAACTTTGCTACATATTCTTGCCATGTTTGCTGTGACTGTGTTGGCTGGCCAATGGAAAAAGCCCACACTGATCTGAGGAGAGCGGACATTATCTGGTTCTTGCTTACATATTCTTGATGGTATTTTATCTGTGTAGTCACATTACTACTTACTATTCTTTTCATATAACTTTTTTTTTTAAATTAATGTTACCGTCTTTCATTACTTGAGCGCTGTTGGGTTGCCGAAATAAGGGGTGACCATTTTCCGATATCATTATAAGATAACCATTAACTACACTTCCGCCTGTCGTTTTAATAATCATGCATGTTCTTGCAAGATATTTAACATTATTATAATACCAGTCATTCTTAATTAATCAAAAGTATGTTCTACATACACATATCTTGTAGTTATTTGGTACTTTTACACTTCAATAGTATTCCCGAACCCAACCAGCTATTCCTTCTAATTCTATAGCTTCTAAGCTTAACGTAATACTATTACAGCAGCCCCATCATCGTCGAGCCGGCCCACGACGGGGCGCTCCACAGCGGCCACAGCGCGGCGCTCGCGCTCGGCGGACGCGTCGTGCCGCAAGGCCCCGCCGCCGAGCGTCAACAAGACCGTGCAGCGACGCCGCTCGCGCTCCGTGTACCGCACGCCCGCTTACAACAAGAACGCTGCGCTCAACTATCCAGCTATTACACCTAAGGTGAGCAAACAACTTCCCTTGTTGCATAATTTACTTTATGTTCCTTCAGCTGGGGTAAAGTTAATGAGAAGGAGTTGGCTGAAATTCATCAAACAGGCCCAGCACCTGCACTGGTCTTCACATTTTCAGTTCTAAGATATGTCATTCCTGAGTTATAAACAAAAATGGTAAATTACCTGCGGGTTGTAGTCATCCATTTTTTTTATGGACTGCCTCGTTGCACTACTAGCAATTACGACTGCTGAGCATGAAGTCCTGGGTTTGATTCCCAGGTCGGGCAAATTGTTATTGGGTTTTTCCATCAAGAATTTCTCAGTAGCAGCCACGGAGTCTGAATTTGTGCCCGGTTGTTGGCAATAGGCTCGCACCCTATTACATGGGACTCGAACATAACTGGCGAAATGTGAGTGTACTGTTAGGCACACCTCTGTCTAACCCTCCGGGGGTTAGAGGCGTGATGTTATGTCAATGTGTATTATTAATGATCAACTAGTATCAGACCAAAGTTTAACATCATACTTAAGTGTTGTTTTTGTGGTACAAAATCTAAAGTTCTTCCAGCTTTAAATCATTGTCACTGTGGTTGTCAGGTGACGCCGCACACTCCGCTGACCGTGCTGCGGCAGCCGCGCCAGGGCGAGATGGTGGTCTCCATGTCCGGGTCGCCTGTCATGGTGCCGTCGTGTTATACGTGAGTACATACACTGAATGCAGCCCTATTTGCGCATTTGTCGGGCTGGCTCATCGATAATAGCTCCTGAAGACGCAATTCAGTGGCATTTGGCCTTCAGATTGATTTTTTACCAAGCTTACCGATGTGTACAGAGAAACATTCATAAAAAAAAACATGTTTTCTGATAGAAATAAAGATTTCAACTAAGAGAAGATAATTAGATATTCCACATGTTCCCATGTAAACTTTTTGCATGTGCGAACGTATAGGAAGACGTATTGTTCGGTGTAAATCCTTACTAATATTATAAACGCGAAAGTTCGCATGTATGGGTATTTGTTACTCTTTCACGCAAAAACTACTGAATGGATTTGGATGAAACTTAGCATACAGATAGTTCATAACTTGGATTAAAACATAAGGCTACTTTTTATCCCGTTGTACGATCCCGTGGGACAATAATCGTACACCACGCGGGCGAAGCGCGCGGGCATCAGCTAGTCATGCTAAAACGTGCGATAAATCGCCATGCCCTTCTCGCTTACTAGCGAGTCTCGTATTTGATCTCGCATCAAAGCTGTTGGGAAAATCCTCATGTAAACATGCTTTCTTGACGCAGTCGTGCGGTATTAACTTACCAGAACCCACAAGACCACGGTTCTCTGCTTTTGGTTGACTGATAAAATTGCGTTATTTCCCTGCAGAATGAAACCTGACGAGATGGCAAACTGCAACATTCTCCTCCAAGACGGTACTATGCTGTCGCTGCAACCAAAACAGCTCCGCCAATCACAAGCTTACATCCCCTTTTCTCTGATGGACTCGAATGTGCTCAGTCAATTGAAGACGCTCAAAGACAACCTGGACAAAGTCGTCAAACTCGGAGAAAAAGCCATCAAGTGACGGTAATAAAGAAGACTAGATGTTGGAAACATTTCCCACTGATGGGAAATTGCTCCAGGTAATGGGAATTTTCCAAAGACTGATTTTTAAATAAAGGTTAGTCGAGTATTTACTACTACTAAGGGCGACTTTCACCGATCTCTTGAACGCGATTTATATGTGCTAAACGTGTTCAATATGAATGGTGAAATCAGCCCTTTCCAGTGACTGGGAATTGTCCTATTACGCGGTCTATAATAGGAAATATTAGCTTTATTTTATGAGTGTGAATGTTTTATTGTTTATGAATTAATTCTTAATGTTATGGCTGACTTGTGTATAACTGTGTATCTTTTTATTGATTATTATAGTATTAAAATCTTGACTTTGAAAATATTTGATTTTAATTATTGAATTGAACCGGCTAACTATTAGGGGTATTGACTAGTCTTACCAGGGGGTATTTTATAACCCAGGGACTGAGTTGTAGAGGTCAGATAGAGAGTCTTTCCATGTATTGGACCAGGACTTCACCAAAGCGAGACGAGGGACGCGATAACCAATGTTTTGGTCGGTTTCCGCACGTCCCCACTCTGCTTTGGTGGAATCCGGGCATAACACGTACTCAGATGCGTCCGATTAGACTGTAAGGTGACCCTAACGTAGTTCGGAAAAGGCTAGCTGACTTGATTGGGGTTTTCCCAGGTAGATAAATGGTATAAATAAATTAAAACACCATGATCGTCATCTATTAAAGTATATTCTAAAACACAGATTTAATTTTAAAACACTTCTTAACACACCACACACAAAAAATAATATCAAATGCTTGACATGAACACTGGAGTAAGGCGCAGATGAAATTATATTCAGACTTATTTTTTTCCTATTTTGTACATAAAGGTAGTATTCATTGATATTATGTAGATTTTTTAAATAGTGAAAAAATTAAATACATTTATAGTAAAGCTTCTTGTCCACTCTCTCTTTTAAATGCAAGTTTAACCATGAATTATGTAGAAATGGAATGCTAACAATATGGTGAAAGGGCCATTGAAGTACACACAACTACAACATATTCAGCACAGTCACAAGCACCAATATGTATATACTTTCCTAAATTCAAAAGCAATTGTCGCGAGAAATGACTATTGTAACTTGGAGATAGGATCTATTTCATAAAAATATGATTCCCAAAATGCTATGTTCGTAACCACATGAAATTTTAATCAAAACAGTCGGAGAATATCACTTTTAAAAGTTGCTAAGTGTTTACATATTGGTGCTTGTGACTGTACATCATTCTGAACTCCCCTAAATGTAAATGTTTCATGGGTAATTAATAAAATCAACAGAAATCTCTCTGCTGTTACATTTTTACCATGTAGGTATTTCAGTTTTGTAGGAAAAAGCAGATTTTTTTATTCGGGGTTCGGCGTGATTTATTAAATACATAGCAAACGTTTGTGCGTGGATGTCCCTTTTACCCTGGATATTTTGAAGAGGGGTTGATGGAAGACATCTGCATATAGGAAGAGTTTAAGAGAATTTTGGGGGACCAATCTAACTTTTGCAAAATAACCATTCTCAGCCTCATATAAAAAAGATATATGTATATGATTAATTACTGCATGTTAGCGCTCCATTCTTTGCTACTTCTCTATCATACAATTCCATCTTGTCTCCAAATTACTGGCTATAGCCATGTTTAGTGAGGGTCTGTTCCACCTCCTTCACATACTTCTCAGCCACCTTCTGGGTTCGCAATGTTGCCACCTGGAAAAAAGAAAATGGCATCAGTTCCAGTTAACATGATAGTGTGGCAATACATACATACGTAATCAATCTTATTATGCTGAATCATCACAACAACTACATGTTCCACTGCTGGGACCTGCGACACAGGCTCTCTCTCTGGGAGGGAGTGGGCTATCATGCTGGTCCACTGCAGGTTGTACGAGCAATATGCGGGACAAGACGAAGAAAATCGTAGTTCAATACTTGTAACTACTTAGTAACAAGTCGGTCTGTCTAGTTATCTAGTGTCGTACGCCCACTTCGTAGCGTTCGTGTGTCATAAGAGAAAAAATTATTGAATGACTCTATTCCCAATAATCCCAATGTCTGCAGTATAACTGTTTTAAATCTCTGGTGGATAACACAATCACGTTCCCTCGCAATGTTTTCCTTCACCGTTTTGGGAGCATTGGTATTAAATAGATTACAAAAAGAGCATTCTTTTACAACCTACGACTCGGTAACGTGGGGCCAATGAGCGTGGAACCTAAGATAGAAACACGCTTGTACGATACAACTACATACAGAAAGCAAAGCTGATGGAAATCTCTATTCCTAGACAGCACGTTTCGCCGAAAACTTTGTTGATAGAAAACATTGCTCTGAGCACCACAACTTTTGCTTTTCATTTTCAAAACCGATTTTTCGACGCGGTTATAAGCATTCCAGTTGTACTTAGTACTTATTAGTTCCATGGTCAGAATTGAATAAAGTAAAAAATCGTACCTTGCTCTTGATGACAGCTCTCTCATACTTCTCCTGTTGGTCTTGCTCCATGCGCAGCGCCACGCCTTCGTTGTGGATCTTTTCGCGCAAGTCAGCCCTGGCGAATAACAATAAACATTATTTAATTAACCTGCCGTCGTCCACTGCTGGAGTTTTACCAAGCTATGCCATAGCACACACAGCGTGGTCTCCACCCCAGGACTCTTCGAAGTTCGATATTGTTATTCATTTTTAGGGTTCCGTACCTCAAAAGGAAAAAAAAAAACGGAACCCTTATAGGATCATTTTGTTGTCCGTCTGTCTTTCAAGACCCTTTATCTCGGGTATGCGTGGAGGTATCACACATTTGGTACATTTGTAATTAACTCATAAAAAAATATAGTCTACAATACGTACGTAATCAATCATCGAGGTAAATTTGTACAGAACCCTCGGTGGGCGAGTCCGACTCGCACTTGTCCGGTTTTTTTATTTCTTTTAAAATTTGCTATAACCCAAAGTCCCAAGGTGGGCGCCAATACTATGAGTCAGACAGTGCCCACGTTAACCAAAACTAAACAATATTACTAGATTCAAATAGAAGACATCTCAACAAATTAATTGTGATTTGTCATAGCAACCGGACTCGAAACATTTGAGCTGACTGACTCAGCTACTCCAGTCGTGAAAGAGTCCAAAGTTAGGACAGTAACAAATATCAGGAGTTATAAGTTTCTTTTTTTAACTTTGACATGTTACTTTGTATTCCCGCTTGACTGCAACCACTGACACATTGCAAAACGACTAAAATAGAATAATATTTGGTAAAAAAACTTCTACCATACCGTATTATTTCGAAATAAATATCATTTTTCAAAATATTTTTACTTCTAGCCATAGCCCTACGGTGGGCGCCAATAGGCCATATTCAACGCGCACTTGAAGAAAAAATATTCAGATAATATTTTACCTGGCTCGTTCCTTATCGTTGATCTGCTTCATGATCGCCTGGCGGTGCTGTTCGACGCGCGCTTTATGTTTTTCATCCAACTGCAAATAGTATTTTATGGAATATAATTATCATATTGTATTAAAAGTTTTTTTTTTTTTAAGTTTGTCATGAGAATTTCGGTGTAGTTTGTAAACAAAAATATGAAAAGGATTGTCAGTGTCAAAGTGGACGTGCACAGGTGTTTTATTTGACAGCGGTGTAACAAAAACCAAACGCTTTTCTTTATTTTGTATCAACTACCGAGGGATGAGAACTATAGGATAGCCCGCCAAATTCAAATGATCTGTTTTTGCAAAGTGCTGTTTTACAATATCTTGTTCGTAGATCATTACGCTACTCTGTTTTTGGGCTCGGCCGCAGCCGGGTGAACATTACGACTTGTGGGAATGACAAGTAAAATCTTTTTTTTTTTGTGAAGGGCATCTTGCAGGTCAACCTAGGAGGTTGTCGTTTGAGACGGTGGCGCGTAGTGTTTCACGCGCGCCTCTCTATGACGTAACGGGGGGAGTTTTGTATACCTCACTCCCCCCCGGGACGAGGCCCGCAGGTCAAGCGGGCCGCCACTAGTAGGAGGACATCTATTGAGGAATTCCACATCGTGAAAAAAAAAAAGGAGGTTGCCGTCTGCTTAACCTGACCATCCTGTGGGTACCTTGAGCGTAAGGCCTCCAGCCAGGGGCACAAGTAGAATCTTGGTGATGGGTCTTTTTATAGTTAATCAGTCCCCAAGGATATCATTACCTCCTTCTCCTTGAGAATAAACTCCTCATTCTGTCTGGCTGCGTTGTTGAAGCTCTGCTCGTCCTTGGCGATCTCGCGAGCGATGAGGCGATGGATGTCATTGATCTGTAAGCAAACAACATGATGGAACCTTAGCTTCCACTACACTCGATATGAAGCCAGAGACAGCAAAGAGCTAGGCCAGAGTTGTGCCGAGTGTGTAGAACATTTACAACTGTGATAATATGACTAGTGAGGTCGGTCTGCACTTCTCACAATCTCATTGGTGGATACACTCCTATTTATGTGAAAGGTAGCAGGCATTAATCCACCTAGTGTGGGTTGGTAGGTGCCACATGACATTACCGATGGACTTCTTCCTATGTTGCCCTCCATCGTTTTAGGAGATGTAGTGTGTTGGCATCTACAACGCCATAATACATGAACTGCGCATCATACCTGATTACACGCAAATCCTTCATCGCGCAAGCCGTTATCCGCGCGTTTAAGATATACAAGGTGGAAGGTACACCGACGCTGAAACGGTGACTACGTATTCAGTACATCATTCTGAACCCCCCCACATAGGATGGTAACCGTTTTAGCGTTGGTGACCGTTCCACCCTCTATACAACAGCCTGAAATCGACCATCGGACAGTGGCCCACCAGACAGAACACCCATCTGGACGCATAGCATGACCGCCGTGGAAACGGGTTTTGTCGACGGAAGAATCGACAAAATGACAGATTTCTATTGTGAATTTGTCTATTCTTCCGTCGACAAAACCCGTTTCCACCGGCGGTCATGCTACACGTGCTGGTCGAAAGATCCTTCCTTTTCTATGGTGGATAAGGAACTTTATACTCTGTTCCCTGTACCTTTAAAGTCGCAATTGCTCCATAGATTTGCTCGTGGAGGCTATTTCATTGTACCAACCTGTTGCACTCTAGCCTCGTGCAGTTGTTTCATCTCCTTGTTCCTCTTGATAGCGGCGTCCCTCTCTCTCCTGCGGTACTCTCTCTCTACGTCCTCCTGGATCTTCAAGTTGCGGATGCGGTCTAATTCTTCCTTTAGCTCTTGTTCGGCCTGGGGGGGGGGGATTTATTGTAGCGGATAGAGTAGGGAGTAGTAGAAGTTTTGGTGGTTATGGTTCTGAATGGAGTGACATTACCATGCTGTTTTGAATGTTTTAATGTCAGATCTTTTATGTGGCTTCATTTAACATCTAAATAGACCTGTAAACCTAATCATTCCTCTAAACAAGGTCAAATCATCAATTAGCTAGTGAAACTTACTTAGCGCACAATACTTTGCCAAGTCACAAGTGTAAACTTAGTTTGGGAGTAAGAGCGGACCTATCTGTGAAACACAATATCTGCATGTTTCACTTTAAAATGTTGTCACTTTAAATAAAGAATTTCTTTATTTATACTAGCGACCCGCCCCGGCTTCGCACGGGTGCAATGTAGATACTAATGTTTTCTCTACTATAATATGCATGTGTTATACATATAAACCTTCCTCTTGAATCACTCTATCTAATAAAAAAAACCGCATCAAAATCCGTTGCGTAGTTTTAAAGATCTAAGCATACATAGGGACAGACAGCCAGAAGCGACTTTGTTTTATACTATGTAGTGATAGTGATGATACGCATCTTCGTGGCGCCACCTAGTGTCATTTGACCTTGTATATGACGACATACACACAGATATCACTTGCTGCTTACCTTCTGAGCTTTAGAAATATGATCGATCCCCTTCTGTTTTGCTGCCTTCACGGCCTCAGCATCCGCCTTGTTCTTAGACTCCCTTTCCTGCTTCTGACGCAAGAACGTGGCTATGCGGAGGTCCATGATGCGCTCCTCTTCGTTCTGCAGCTGTTTGAAGTACAGGAGCTCCGCGTTACCTGGGCAGCAACAGATCTACGTTATTATTCGAATTTTTGCGAACAATTTAATGTTTTTGCATTTAAACAAATGTGAATTTTATGTGAGTGTGAAATAGAACTTTTTCTGAATGCATCACGACGTAGTTTATTCTGTGTCATTCGGGGTACTCATTGGCGAGTTGAGTTTGTGACTTGATACTTTTGAGCAGCGTAGTGACCCGTGGACAATGGCACAGTACGGCGTAGTGGGCAGAGTCCTCTAATCTAATTAGTTATACCTGGGACCTACCACCACCTCTTATGTTTTTTCATCGCCTATAATATTGTCCCAGTACTGGGCAAAAGCCTCCCTCATAGCCTTCCACTCTTCATTCCGTGCGGTTTTCTCGGGCTCTTATAACACTTATCTAATTTTAAACTTACTTCAATGCGTGAAAGAGGTGGCGCTATACGTCTTGTATAGCCCAATGTCTTTCTACCACTGAAGTAATCCCTGTTCTCAAACTATTTCTCGACCAACGTACCCTGATCGAGCATCTCTTTAAGCTTGGCCTGCCGATGGAGCTTCTCCTTCAGTTTCTGCCCCTCGTCGATCTGCATCGCGATGTTAGCTTGGTTGACGCGAATACTCTCCTCTTCTATGCGTTCTGCTTCCATTATCTGTTAAAAAATTACAATAAAATTATGTGTTGTCTAGACGTAGAATTATTTTATAGACAAGTCGATGCATACTAAAGCCTTGTCGTAAAATGAAGTTCTTCGAGACACTGATGTCAGTTGAGGTGAACGCGAACCAAGCGTGGGCCAAGTTACAAAGCGAATTGTTGTATAAGTAATCTGTGTGGCATGTAGGTACACATACTGATGGAATACAGAACCTCTTTTTTTATTTTAAAACTGAAGGTTATACTTTATCCTTGGAATAAATGCGTATTAAGGGCCCACCTTTATAACATATAAGCGATATCATTGAAAATTTCGCAAAAATCCTAAATTCGTACAGTTGTCTTCTATTTTCACAGTTATTTTAAATATGACAGAAGCGACATTAATATACCTAACAAAAAAGTCATTTATTCAAATAAGGCTGATAAAAATCAGCACTTTTTGAACGTTCATATGTGAACGACGAATGACGAGCATAAAGTTCACTGTGATTATGATTTATTGCGCAATCAGGGCTATAAAAACTGCAGGTAGGTCTGCGGTTTTCAGTCCATGGCTGGGGGCCTTAAATTCATTTGAGGTTACCACACAAAAGTCCGGTTGAGCAGTATTGCAACCTTGACTAGACTTGAGCTGCAAGTGGCCACTGACAAAAATGCGGTCTTCAGTAGTTTACCTTAGCAGTCTCGTGCGCCGCTATCTGCTCCTTGAGCGCGGCGAGGTTCTGCAGCCGCAGCCGGTGCCGACGGTCCTCCTCCGACTCCGCGCGCTCCACCGCCGACTGACGGTTCTCCTCCATTATTGCGTCCAGTCTGACCACAAGTTAAAGTTTGGAATGGGTATTCCCATATAGCGCTTTTTGGTAGCTGTTACGAAACATTTCGACACTATTGTGTGGACACTTATTCATTCTAGTAACATTTTTTGGTCGGTGAGTCGACTTAGTTCCGTCGCTACGACTAAAAATGGGGAACAGTCGACAACGTAACATTTGGTTTTAAAGTTACGTTGCTGTGTGGTAACATTGTTCTTAGTCTGCAACCACTTCTCAGAAATCATTCGTTCGTTCATTCGTTCTCTTTTTGTTCTGCGACCGACGTGAAGTTAAAAAATATCTAATAAGAAGAAATCATGATCAGCCATTACTGTTTATCAAAGTAAATTTTTATTCATAATTGAATTCGTTTTTATTGTTCAAATCTATGTGGGAAAAGAATTTCATTGTGTGATTTGTTCAAATAGTTTGAAATTTTCAATGCGCCACCGTAAAATTGTCATTTAACCTGCGTAGTATAATGTAAACAATAGTTTTTACTGACAAGTCTTTACATTTTCAGAGCTTGGAAGATTTTGCTATCATATATTTAATACTAACTATATGTTATGAAACCAAAAATGAACCACAAAATTAGTAAATAATAAAATAAAATAAGTAAATATTTAGAGAAAATATTCTAGTCACAACTGGTCAGGAAGTTTCTAGATTGTGTCGACATACATATGTCGACGTGAAACCAGAAGTAGTTATAAAGGTACCGAACTCACAAAATGGTTTATTGCTTCCAGCGATTCTCAAACGTTTGGACTTTGGACAGGCCATATTATCAAAATGATTTCTATAGTACTAACTAAAGAGGGCTCGTCCAACCTTATATCGGTTGTGCCTAGCACATGCGGCGTAAAATAATGTTTTAAGTCCTGTTGTTTGTCTGAAGTGAAAACAATTAACCTAAAAAAAATAAAAATAAAAAATTGAAACTGAAAAGAAGACTACTACTGAGAATGAGGATCCTTCTTCAAACAATTTAGAAACTAAGATAATAAATACTTGATGGCACGGTTAACATATGTCGGGCATGCCACCGTCCGTCCGGGAGAATCGATCCGACACATAATTTCTGGATGTTCTCGTCTGGCTAACGGAGAGTACTTGCACAGACACAAACTCGTTGCTAGGATTATCCACCAGCAACTTGCTTTGAAGTACAACCTTGTGGAATCAGAAGTGCCATACTATAAGTATGCGCCCGACCCAGTTCTCGATGATGGTAATATCACGTTGTATTGGGGTCGACCTATCATCACTGACAGGACTATTGTTGCTAATAAGCCTGACATTGTGGTGATAGATCGATTGGAGCGTCGCGCAATGATCGTTGACATAAGGAGCCTGTTATTGAGGTCACAACTGCATCTAATTGCACGTTTGACACTTCGGAAGTTGGTCCACCGGCACTAGGCAGTTTGGAACTAAACTGTACGGCACCAGGCATTTCAGAACCATTTTCTTGAACTATCTTCTCTTTTTAAATGATGAAGACGATGCACTTGGTATGTGGTCTGGAAGATATTAATTCTGAATTTTAATGCGGACCTAAACTTAAGTTATTAATTAAAATACACACCAAATTTCAAACAATTTAATTTTAAAACAAATTATAAAATGCTCGTGCACGTGCGCTCTATTAATTGGCTTCTATTACCTATTTTTGTCTAATGATTAGAATATTATGATCATTAGAGAACAACAAAGACCTATTTGATCTTATAAGCAGGCTGCGATTAAAATTTTATTTCAGGTGGATAACCACTCAGTCACACTTTCTTACACGAAAAAATAATGGAAATAGTTAATTTTGATAAAATTTCAAGTAAACAAATATAAGATTTCGTATAAAAAACACAATTTATACCGAATAAGTTTACTATCTGAAAAAAGATGTACTTGGAGGTAGATTTTGTAGAACCAATAATTTGTTTACTTTTCTGTAGAAAGTCGATGTGAGACGGAATCTTTTCGGTTCTTTACTCATTTTCAACTGCAATCATTTGATCTCTCGTCGAAACAGTTAATTTGAGAAACAGTGTCTTATGGTGACTTTTTTATTCACATTTCAGTAATATATTGTTCAGTAATAATGACGTAACATTACGACACCTCGTGTTAATATAAATTTTAAGTTATTATTCTAGTAACATGGTGACCACACCGCTACTACGCATTTTTACTCGATTGTACGCATGTTACAAACTGAACACTAAGTGTTTAAAAATAAGTCTATACAAATGATTACGTTATGTGTGAACACAAAGACTACTTAAAGTTACTGAAATGTTTTCTGGTCAAATTGTGTGCGAACTATTACCACATATAGAGACCAAACCCCACACAGTCTCCATGTTTCGTAGCAGTTACGAAACTGCGACAACTTGTTACTGCTTTGAAGATTCTGTGACCGAAAAGTGCTATATGGGTTGGACTTAAAATTTGTTTTCTTCTTCTTAGCGTGTCGACGGCAATCTAAATTGTGTCGGCCCAGAACTGTTCCACTAGTTTGGCGCCTTCAGTGGCGTCCATCCCTATCATCCCTAGCGTCATACCTATTACAGCCGTGAATCATATTTTGTTCAATGTACATCCTGACAATGACCGGCAAATTGCAAAAAACGTAAGAAAATTTGAACTTCGCGGGCTACCATGGCGCTTCCACCTTAAGTGCCCCATCATTTGTGGATCAGCACATCATTTATACTCCTGGGCAGAGTCATTAATTATAATGAATCTCCACCAATTTGTTATGATTAGAACAGAAGAAATGTTGTAATAAAGTAAATGCCATGCATCTGATCCTTCTTACAATGTAGAGAAAGGGAGAGGGCTGACTGACATACACGGACGGACTGTTAACGAAAGCATCGATGCTGTTTTCACTTACACTATGGCGACAACTAAAAGAATGCGTAAACAGAAACGTGCTGTTGGATTTACAACTATCAGAAGGACGTAAGACCAGGCAATATGGTCAAAAGACTATAGCTTTCCCTTCGGGATAAAAAAAAATTACAACTGTTAGCGCTGAACCGAGCCTTCAAAAGCATGCTTTTATCCGGTATTTAATTAGGTGGGACCTGAATGCAGGAAAATGGAAACTATGGCATAAGATTTCTTACCTCTTCTGTTCTTCATCAAGTTCCTTCTTGATGAGCTCCTTCTCAGTGATCTGCGCGTCCCGGATGGCGTGGCACTTGGAGGCCAGGATGATGCGGTTGCACAGCCGGGGACCTTGCATGTTGTCCGCGCGGAGAACTGGACGGTTGGTAAGGGATGGTGGTTAAGATGGTAATATCATTGTGGTAAGACATAGGCCCGTAGATGGGTGATGACCACCCATTAATATATCGAGACCTCAAAGTGCCTCGGAAAGCAGGTTAAGCAGTTGGTCCCGACTGTCATTCGTAGATATTTGACAGTCGTTACGGGCAATCAGAAACCTGAAAGTCTGACAACCAGTCTTGCCACCGTGCTACCTGTTACTCAGGTGGAGGTTAGATATGCAGTCGCTCTAAAATTTCGCGTAAAATAATGGTATTCAGCTGCATCCGGTTAGACTGGAAGTCGAGCCCAACATAGTTGGGAAAGGCTGGTTGACGATGTTGGGAAGATTTTTGCATGTATCAATCTTATGAACCAAATGAAAATAAAAATTCTTCGATTTAAACTTTAGGTAAATTAATTTCATTCCATCTGTTGTATTCTTTCAATTATAAAGAACACAAGAGACTGGAAGAAGAAAACATGTTGCACCGACCCCAAGTAGAATGGGACAACGGCAGGAAGATGTTGATAACAACAGGTGGAAGTCACATGATAAAAAGAAGCAATATGTTAATTTCACAAGTAGATTTGGTACAATGTGTGTGAATTAAACCCTGACTTACTCTCAGCCCTAGACATAGTATGCGCAGCCTGGTCGGGTCCATCCAGCTCAGGGTCCCCGGTGCCTGCAGCCGCGTCGGCTCCCGGTTGAGGCTTGAGATTCTTCTTCAGTTGCTGCTTCCTAGCTTCCGACTGCTTGGCCGCTTTCTGTATGGCTGCCTCTTGGTCGTACATGGCTTTGATTTGAGCTTCATGGGAGACAATCTATAAGGATCATGTATGTTAGGTTATAAATAATCAGACTATACTGTTTTCACTGATAGGAAGGGGAATTCTGTGCATTCTCTCTAAAGTCTACAATCCACAGTGTGGGTGGGTCCATGGACGACTAGCTTTTGCACTCAAATTCGCCCGGACATCGGGAATTATTCCACAGGAATGTATAGGTACTCTAGGTATGTCGTAACCGTGGTCCTGGTCCACCTGTGTTCCAAATTTTATGGACCAATCCGTTCAGCCTTTCAGGCGTAAAGGTAACAGATAGACCGATTTAGTTTCATATTAGTAAAATTGGTATCTTCTTAGCGTTTCTAAATTGAGTAGGCCCAGAACTTAGCAAATTTGGCGCCTTCGGTAACATCCGTCAGTTCCTACAATGAGCGAAAACAGGATACCTAGGAAATGAAATTAATTGTCCCTTATGAGTATGTATTTATGGATACGTTACCGTAGCCTGTTTCTGCAGCCGATCGAACTCGTTCTTATGCATGACCGCAGGATAGAAGTTGGGTCTCCTCTTCGGGACCACCAACTTCCTGAACGAGCCAGTCTGCGGGACCATGATCGTCTCCAGCTTCGGAAACTCGCATTTGTGGATGGGCTGCTCGCCAATCGGGAACTTGAGGCGACATTGTGTTGGTCTGGTAATGGAGAGAGAACGTTAACGGTTAAAAGTCTTATACGGTCATTTTTGCAGGGTTTTTCGATTAGAATTTATTAATCTAATAACATGAACTCCTGGGTTTGAATCTCGGGTCAGGCAAAGTTTATTATCACTGCTACTATCAGTGATGTGATAAAAGAAGTAAAATAACTGATATAGGACTGAAGCGGAGTGAGGTATGGAGACTCCGTACATCACTCCATCTAAAACCTAAAAACAGTATTTACGTATGTAGCTGGTAGCAGCCAGGTTCATCCCCAGAGCGAACGGTGTAGTAAGGAATGCCTTCGTGACCGGTCTTGTAAACTTTCGGCATTGTAAAAATTACCGAAAACGTAATAAATACACAATGAAAGATAATATTCTCGTGCTTGAATTGCACATGCAACTCGTTGCTAGGTAACTGATTTTCTTTTTATTCATGAATTTTGTTGCTATGGACATTTTTTTAAATATTAACCTCGTACTACATCATCATCATGGCATTTACTAATTCCATGTTTTTTTGGATTAATTAATATTTTGAATCGAGGTGTTTTATCTTATACTCAATATTTTTATTGCATTTCACATGTAGGTATTCCTAGGTGGTAAACTTATAATTAGATCATATGGGCCCTGTCGGGCACAGCAAAATAAGTGAGTTAGGACAGAGGAAGCATTTGTTATTTTTATCTTTAACATATTAAAAAAAAAAGAATGGGTTATTTATGAAGCTGTTTTAAACAATACTTGCGCCAAAAAGATATGTCACAAGCTTGTCATAAGACCACAAGTTCACAACTGATAGTGTCAAATTGTCACTGTCAGTCACTGTCACACACAGCTGTGAAATGAAGGATGGTTCGATGGTTCATAGAACCCGGGAAATATTTGAATTATTTCATAATTTCCTTGAAACTTATTCACTATCGTTATATTTGTGCATATTGTAATGTTATAAGTGCAATTAATATTTCAAACAGTAATTGAACTTTATTGCACGGAGTGTGTACCAAATGTAGGGCATAAGACAGTGATCTTAAACATTTTGAGGTTATTTCATGCATATTTTACATCACAATTTAGTTCTTGTGTTTTTTAAATAAATTATTAATATGGAGGCTCTGAGTAAGCCGAAATCTCTTAAATCTACGCATTTTCCACCGCTCATCGTAAGTAAAAAGGTTTTTTTTATTTAACTAATCTTGACTGTTTACCCTGTGAACTATGATTATAAACTTGGTTATAGGCAGGGGCTTTGGCCGGGGTTTCCGTGGATGTAACCCTGTACCCCCTGGATACGTTGAAGACTCGTCTGCAAAGCGCTCAGGGCTTCCAAAAGGCTGGAGGCTTCAGAGGAGTTTATAGAGGTTAGATAAACAAGAACAACATTTATGATTGTAATGAATTGAAAACTATTATTAATTTCGTCAGAAAATAACACCAGTTAATAGTTTACTAGCTGATTCAGCAGCTCATTCATACAGAAGCAGCTATACCTTCATTTTTAGGAACAACAAATTTTTCCTTGCCGCTATTGAATTTTATACCAATCTAGTAATGTTTAGATTCTGTCTCCAAGCCCGATTCTGTGCCCTAGGTGCACTTTTGTTAATGTAATTTATTTCATCACTGGCGAGCCTATTGCCGTCCACCGGACACAAGTCCAGACTCCGTGGGTTCTACTGAGAAATGCCTGATGGAAAGACCATAGAACACTGCCCGAACCGGGAATCAAGCCAAACATGCTCAGCAGTCACACTTGCCAGTTGCAACAACAAGACCAATGAGGGAGTGGCACTAAACATCAGTACGTCTATTTGTAATCTTTTATCACTTTTTGATAAAACCTCAACCTTTTTTCTACAGGCTTGTTAACAGTAGCAACAACTTCCATGCCAACAACGTCTCTGTTCTTTGCATCATATGAAGCAACAAAGACGTTCTGTCAGCCGCTTGTGGCTCCCCAGTACACACCAATGATGCACATGTTCGCAGCCAGCATTGGTGAAGTGGTAAGCAACTATTGTGGATAACAAAGCAGTGGTAGGAGGCAGAACTAGGGCAGGGGTTTTGGGAATGACATTTTGATGTTGTTTTTTTAATAAATCTTTTATATTCCTTCCAGTTGGCGTGCCTGATTCGAGTACCCACGGAGATAGCGAAGCAGAGGAAACAAACTTATGTCGGCACGAATATGAAGAGTAGTGTAGCTATACTTTTACATGTAAGTATTATTTAAACTCCTATATTTAGGTTTCTCAGTAACGACTGACCCGTAACAATGACAACGAGTCTTGCTAAGTGCTATTGTGTTGCCCAGTAACTGGATTGTGGACTTCAGATAGGCAGTCGCTCTGAGTAAAATACTTGTCAGCATCCGACTAGACTAAGCCAACAACAACTTGAAGTTTAGAACAAGTGCCTCTTGGCTTCTTTAAGGGTCACACCAATTATTTTAAACTATCCTTTGGTAAAAACGACTTCCAGACATCACAAACGAGGGGAAGGTCAGACTAGAGAAAATAAAATAAGCAATCATTGTGATTATTCACAATTTTATTACTTGTGTGGTCTGACCTTTGTCTTGTTTGTATAGATTTTCAATTTTCGTGCCGTTTAATGATGGCTCATACTAGATTTTAATATTAATTTGATTACCTGATAAGAGGAACTAAATTTCCGTAATACTTTAAATTGTATTTTTATTGTTGGTAAAGTTATGTTAATATGAGTTAAGATTTTCTCAATTTCTAAATAACTTTGGGTCCGCCACGTCTTTACTGAGCAGAAACTCTTTGTGGCTTTTGATTTTGTTAGACAGGAGGCGTGTGTCCCGGCTGTGTGTGTGAGAACATTATAGGCATATGTCTATATTAAACTTTTTCTAGTTTCAGCTTACTTCTTTTACAGAAAGAAGTGATTGTTACATATTTGCGCACTGTAATGCACGATTCTGAGAGAGCGCAATCAATTATACCTTCTTTCACTTTCCTAACCCCTATGTTCAAACTGTTCGCAGGCCTACAGATCGGAAGGGTTCTTCCGCGGTGTGTACCGAGGGTTCGGCTCCACCGTGCTGCGGGACCTGCCCTTCAGCTTCATCGAGCTGCCCGTCTGGGAGATGCTCAAGACGACCGTCAGGAAATATAATGATGGAGAGATTAGCAGTTTTCAGGTTTGTGCCACAAGTTGTATCTGTTGTTGGTAGTCAGCTGCATCCGGTTAGACTGGAAGCCGACTCTTAGATAGGTGGGCAACTGCTGAGCATGAGACCCTGGGTTTGAATGCCTCGGAAAAAACGAGCCATTTGCCCAGGCCGTCGTTCATAGATCTTTGACAGTCTTTACGGGTCGTTAGAAGCTGGAATGTCTGACAATCAGTTCTACTAAAAGCTGTCCAGTCTTGCCTAAAGCTGATTTTAAATACCTAAACAAAATAAATATTTGTTCCAGAGCGCACTGTGCGGCTCAATAGCGGGCGCGTGCGCAGCCGCGGCGACCACGCCCCTCGACCTCGCCAAGACGCGCATCATGCTCGCGGACGAGTACGCCGTCACGCGCAAGCTCAGGATCAGACCGGTCCTCACCAACATCTACTGCGAGTCAGGGTTCAAGGGACTCTTCGCTGGCGTCATGCCGAGGATGGCAGCTTTCATGATCGGAGGCTTCGTGTTCTTCGGCGTGTATGAAGACTCGAAACGGTATTTGGAAAAGTATTTTATGGATAGATAGCAGTTTTGTTAGCAGTCATGTTTGTAAGCCTGTGGGACATGCTCATACTTGTACTATTTCATGATATTGCGCTTATGTGGCTCTGGTATTGGTCGACATGCGTTTATCCGCATTAGCAAACATGTACCAGTGACATTCGTTGATGCGAACTAAACGGACGCCATAGCGGCCAGTCTGTGGAATTGACTGCCAGCTTCTTTGTTCCCCGATCTAATCTGGATCTATTCAAGGTTCGTGTGAATCGGTTTCTTCTAGGCGCGCGTGCTCCACCCTAGGACGCGTCGTCACTTCCTCAATTAGGCGAGTTGAGGCCTAACGCAAGGCTATTTAGTTTTTTTTTAATATACATTTTATTGAAACTGGCAGTCACACAGGACACTTACCACCGAGATCACCGACTGTCTGCCACTTTTTACCCTTATGTACTAAGTAATATGGTTGAAAAGTGGTCGACCGTCAGAGTACTCGGTAGTACATAAGCCTGCACACGCATGTATGTACGTGCCAGAGTCGACACGTGAGAGCGAGTGTTGATTCCCGCCATAGGTGTAAGCGCTGTCACTCGCACGAGGCTCGTGATTACCAATGCGAGTGTGAGCATGTGCAGCAAACGTTATAGTTCCTAAGTATCTGTGTGTCTATCCAATTGCGACGAATAAGAGGCTTTAATGTCTTGTACAAAGTACATAAATTATTGATTTGTGAATAAAAGAAATGTTGTATGATCTTGATCAATGTAAATAAGTACGAAAGTACGTAATTTTTATTATTGTTATAAATATGACATGTTGAGTTTTTTGTTTTGTTGTAGAAAGAGTTATGAATTTATAGATAGACCCCTAGGCTGTTTTATTACCTAGCATCCTAATGTAACTGATGAGACGCGCGAATACGTGATAGTCGCATTCTTATGCACTTCATTGGTTCGGAAAACCAGAGGCTCCATCTGTTGGCGTGACCTCGCATTCGGGTTCGCAGAACAAAATGAATACGACTGTTGCTGATTCGGTTGACCATTTATTTATTTAACACTTTAAGCACAGAGTACAGAGGCGGACTTAATGCCATAGACATTTCTACCAGTCAACCACTATCACTTTGGTAAGGACGCGGACTTAATGTGTTTTTATTGTAATTAGTCACCGTTTCGAATATTTTTACCTTAATTATGTTTTGCACTAGGAATGGATCGCTTAATGTACCGTTAGTAAAAAAGATTGGTAATCAGCCTAGAAATTACCTTCTTTGTATCATTGGAGTAAGTTAATTTCTTGGCTGGTTCATTTGGACCAAAGACGTTTTAAAATTATTTGTTTTATTTTTACTATTCTATTATTCCCTTTCACTTAACTTTATTTCTAATCAGACATAGAAAATAAACAATATGCAGCTACTACTATCAACCTATACAGATTAGAAAATAATGAATAATGCCACCTTTTGGCTAGTAGAACTATCTAGTTTCATCAGCGCCATCTATATTTTGCATCTAAATAACTTATGGATTGTTGTCAGATATTTTGCAATTTTGGTTAATTCTAAAATACTACTAAATGAAAAGCCTCTGTTGTACGCTTAAAAAAACGCATGAAAAATTATCAATAATTCGGACAATTTTTTTCGTGAGTTGTGCCCATAAGCGTCGTCTTAATTGACTAACTATCGTACGTGCTAACGATGCGATCTCGTCGCGCGATGAAAATTATCGTGCGATGATCCAACAAGTCGAGTGCAATTATACAAAAAAGTGGAACGAAGTTCACAGTTTTGTTTGACATAGCGATGGGCGATTCCGAGATGTTTTAACAATGGAAAGAATCAGAGTCGTTAAAATAAATTATCGAGTCAACCATCGACTCGCCGTTCTACAAAACAATCGAGATGTTTTTCGATTGTTTCGAGTCAGCGGAATCGACGGTTAGTTTTCGATTGGCCGAATCAGTCACTCTCACTCACCGAGTCTCGCTCGATCACCGGGGTCAGTCCACAGATTACTAATATGTAGCAAGCAGCAGAATGAACGCGCCATGCGCCAGTCGCCATCAAACAGACCGAGTCGGACTCGAGTCCAAGTCGAAAAAATCAAAAACCATGGAGATGTTCGAACAATCGAAACAATCGAATAAAACCTCTCGCCATTTTGTAGCATCGTATTAGCATTTATCGATATTTTGTGCGTCGAAATTCCGTTTTCTAATGCCCTTTTCAAGTGTTTTTTTTTTAATTTTCTCATTTCTTCAATGAGGGATTTTCTTTTTAAACTCTTCCCTAGTCGCTGGATAGATGGCGCTGAACTTGCTAAGTTACTGCAAGGAACGGAACGGCACATCATTTCACTTGGATGTAATTTTAATTATAAACGAGAGTGTCAGTGAACGAGCGTATATAAAACTAAAACAAAACGAAACGCCAAAACGCTAGAAAAAAAAAAACACTGCGGCAAGCAAACATTGCGGCACTTGAAGTGCCGCAATGTTTACTTTTGTCTAGCGTTTTGGCTTTGGCACCTAGTAACGTAGTCAGTTCAACGCCATCTACAGAGGTCTTGGAAACTATGTTTTTTTTTTAATACTCAAAAAGAAAACCTCATTATTTCTAAAATACCGAATTTTTAGACTAAGATTGCTTTTGGTATTGATATTTTTTCACGGAGTAAAGTGACTAAAAATTCATTCGCAAATACCGGGAAATCGTCTACCACTACCACTAAAACATATAAACTTCGTTCCACCCCTGAGTATTTTTTGGCACTCGAGTCTCGACAACCTAGAAAAGTCAACTTAGTATTCCCTTTCTTAGTTTTTCGCAAATGTCTCAATAACTAGAGGTCCTAGGTGCAAAAATAATGAAAGTAATCACTCTCTTGTATGTCAAGCCCCGGGAGTTCATTTTTTGATTGATGGATGACCTTTTAACCCTATGGCATTTGTCAAGAATGTGATTGAAGAGCTAAACCTTCATTGGGCTTGGAAATTCCAAGTAAGAAAATCCAGACTCAAAAAGAGGGTTCCAAATAATCCTCTGTTTCGAGTTTTCCATTCCCGATTACCCATTTCGGAAGTCGAAGGGTTCCATGAAAAAAATATTTAAACTTTCTCGATACAAGGATGAAGGAGGGGGTACTTCTTGACAGGGTAAAGCCTGAAATTAAAACCTATCTACTGTTTATTGGATGGCATTTGATTGACCATGACCATAAAAAGTAATAACAAGATTTTAATTAAAACTACTAGCTGAACATGGCTTTGGCTAACAAAAAATCGTGCTTATTTCACGCAGCCGGTGACTCGAATTGAACACGGAAACAAAGTCAGTGCGGCGATCGCTTATATTAAGACACGGCCTAAAGAACGGGCAGAACATCAAATCATCATCATACTCTTGCCCTTATTCTAAATTATTTTTGATCGGCGCAGCATGTCTACTTCCATACTTCTCTATTTTTCGCAATCTCATGACTTCGAGTCACCAACAGGTGGATTTAATGAAAAACGAAATAGCCTTTAAATAACCTTTATTGTTCAAAAGTAACCACAACAATTTTATACAGATTATCTCATACAAGTTTATACAATGATATACATTTTTACTCTATAATATTATGATACAACAAAAACTAAATTTAAGTCGAATTAAAATTTTAAATTGTTACAATCAATCTAAAATTTTAGGTTTTGGACGCGATCAATGTTATTAAAAGTTATTGTTTTGACTTTAAAATCGATCACATCCAAAATATTTAAAATAATATATTAGGTATTTACTATAATAACTAAAAATACTGTAATTACACGTATGTCTAAAACAATTGTGACATATATTTTCTACTTCCTACGAATATACATAACGATATTTTTTCAATCAAAATATACATATTTAAATCTGTTATGTAAGTAGACTTTCAATCAGTCGTAAAACCTATTTTGTAGACATTCCCTTTCACAAATATACGAGTACAAAAATAAAGTTTAAAACAAAACATCATTCAATGCATGTTCTGGGGGGTTACCATGATCTCTTAGTGCAGGAATGTTTTAGTACTATTCCGAGAGTTGGCAAGAGATGGCGCTAGACACCTGTCTAGCGCTGTCACTTTCCCACTTCATGGTAACCCACCAGATTGGTGAAACGTAACATAGAATGAACCGTCCCGACTTTGCAATGCAACATAAAATGTGACACAGCAACTAGGCCAGCTTGTTTCAACGTGTGTTATATTGCATGTTACGTTTCACCAGTCTGTACCGGTCACAATATGTTCCTACTTTTAACTTACCTAATTTTTCGTATTGATTTCAATTTCAAAAATGTTTTACAGGAGATAAAGTTTTGAAAAAGATATAGGTATCGTATGTTTTTCAAAATGTCGACGTTCTATGCGACTGCTCACGTCTTTTTGCGATATAAAGATGTGACAGTACACCCAGTAGGCATTGTGCTATAGTACAGTACCTATAACGAGTAAACAGAATATTTTATAGTCCCTCCACAGTTATTTTACCTCTGCTGCATTCTAACAGCAACCTTAAATTCACAACAATAAAGGTCACTATGATTTTGACAGCAATGCACGAGCGGAGGTGAAATGACTGAATGAACTTTATGTGTAGATCAAATTATTGTAGTTCAATTGACTTTGTGTAATTCATTTTATTGTTTTTACAATTCCAAGTTGCGTGGATTTAAAAAGTTGATATTCGGGTTTTATAGATTTTAGATAGGTTTCAAAATAAGTGAACACTATAAAAGTAGAAACAAAAGAATCAACATACATGATATCAGGTAATAAAATAGTTAAAAGTGTTTAAAGGTATTATAAGTAATCCATGTATATTATACATTATGATAATAAGAAAATATATGAAGCTAAACATGGCAATTTCTATAATAACTCAAATACGATGGAAAATATAACCTGACATTTATTTGAGAAAAAATAAAATTTAATCAAAAATAAAATTCCCTTGCTCTGTGAAAAGCCCCTGCTCCCCTTGCCAAGTTGAGAACTTATAAAATAATAGAAGAATAACTTTGGAGTATCATAGCCGATGTAAGGTCCCCATATCTAACTATATATTTAGGAACCTAAATATAATAGCAGCAAATGTCGCCCTGCCCGCAGTAACTTAAATAATCCTTCAACCACACACACCAAAAGATTAAGACTCAAAGTAGTACAAGAAACCGATAGTAGATGGCGTTGGTTTAAGTTTTAGCTTAGGTTACTTATTTATAGAATAATGTTTCTGACTTAATGAATATAGATGGCGCTACTGATTGATTTAAAGAATCAACGTTTTTTAATATTTGATTTGTGACTTGATTGCGTATTTTGCAACATTTGGACCCGCTTCCACCACAAATTAATAATTGCATTTACGCTAACTCTAAACGTATTGAATAATTTACTGCTTAAGCAGGCCTTAGTTTCGAACATCACAATATATGCCACCATTTGATGTTCTTCAAACTTTGACCAGTGATGTTTAACATAACATTGTCATTTTTTTAATTACTTATCGCAACAATTGCAACAAAAATTAATGAACCAATTGCCACAAATTAAGTAAAATTTTAGCCATACAACAAATTCGCTACAATTTTAACGAAACATCCCTTAGATGGTATTAAAACAAAACGTCACTACGAAATTGAACACCATAATTTTAATTTATCTGAATATAATATTGCTGGTGTGTGAGCCGCGGTGTGAGCTGTTGTCTCTAGTCGTGTGACGTCGGAAGGGGTTCCAAGATGGCGCCCGTCGGGCTGAGGAGCGCGCCGTGACGGCTGTAGAGCCGCTGGACGCGGTAGATGCGGCTGATACCGAGCCTTGGTTCGAGTTGGACTGACGTGGTGTTTCTGGTGACGCCTGGAACGAGTGAAAATAAGATGATATGCTATTGTGCATTACCTCGTCCAGGATTGGGCGCTGAAACGTTTCAATTAAGTACTACGCATTTACACAACTTGCAAGGTCATTAAAGCCACCACTACAACCTGGCGGTATGTTATTACATACTAGATCTAGTGACCTGGCCTTGCCTTGCTTTGATAGACTACTGGTAAATCAGATAAAGATTCTTGATGGTGTTGAAAAATAGAATGAATACTCATCAAAAGTCTTCGTAAGTCTAGATGTTGCCAGATTCATAATTTTACGATCAAAATCCTTACCTTAAGACAGTTCTTATCCATCGGCGTGGCTAGCTTCATAGTGAGTGTATCTCCGGCCTGTTGTATGAGCCGCACTACCTCGTCGTGTGAGCTCCACTTCACGTCTGTGTCACCGATGCATATTATGAAGTCGCCTTCGCGCATACCACCGATCTAGAATGAGAAGATAATTATGTAGTTATGATTATGGCACTACTCGTACACCTCAGGAAATGAAGAAATCATGGATGGTTTTGCGAAAATTACATCTTCTCCGTGATACAAAGTTATAAATCAGTAAGTACTATTCTACAAACTAACAGTTTACAATACTTACATCAGCCAAAGAGTTGGGCTCAACCCCTGCTATAACAACCGGCGCATCTCCTCTCACAGAGAAGCCAAATCCTTCATCTTCGGTCTTCGTGTTCGACACATTGTATTCACTCGCCACTCTCCTCAGAGGATCCTTTTTCCTCCCATTTTTCACTTTCCCGTTCAATTCTTTCACTCCATTCTCATTTTTCACCTCCCCTTTAGTCTTATACTCATTTGGAGAGTCATAATCCAAGACTTTTGGATGATATTCGTAATTATTATTGTTATAACTATTTATGTATACGCCATTCTGTTTTGTGACTCTATGAAGTTTCTTCTTTTCATAATCGTTGGAATATTTCTCGTCGCTTCTGATTATTTGGTTGTAATATGTGCTGTTGTCTTCTGATCGGTCTCGTTTGTCGCTCCTGTGTTTGCCGTTCCTGGTTTCTTCGTATTCTTCGGTGTTTCCATTTCGTGGTCTCTCGATGCGTCGGGAGCCATCCCTGTACTTCTGTAGCTGGACGAGGCGGGGCGCACTCCAGTGACGTTTGGCGGAGAATATAGCGATAGGACCTAGAGACTTGAATAAGTCTTCTACTCTGTGCTGAGCGAAGTCCGGTTGCGTTAAGGCCAGTTGGAATTTCGATGATGCTGTGGATTGAAAATGAAAGTAAGGTTAGTTGGTCAAGTAAAAAAAAACAATATCCAACGTTTTACTAGTAAACTAAATTAAGTACGATCGGTTCGATGTTTAGAGATGAAAATATCTTGCCGTGGCGGCTTAGTTGAAAGTAGGCTTTCGTAATAACAATTATATAAGTTTTCATTCTGCCACGCAAATAAAGATGAAACAGTATAGGTAAGTACTCACGCTGTACGTTAGGCGCGTCGATCAGATCGTTGAAGTCGTTGGCGTCGTTGTCGTGATGTGCGGCTCGTTCCCGCGCGGCGCGCTCGGCCTGCGCGCGCACCACCAGCGAGATGGCCTCCTTGCCACGCAGCTCGCTGGAATCAAATGACATGTGTTAGTTTCGCCCGGAACGAGAGGAGAGCGAGATAGAGGGAGAGAGGACGATTTGGTTTGAATGAGATGAAGGTAGGTGGCGTTGTTATAAAATTTGACCCGCTTTTTGTAATAATTTTGACATCTCACGTAGCTTCACATGATACAAGTAATAGAAGTGGAAACATTGCTAGTAGAAACTCGTCTAAGGCTCTTTGGAGAAGTCTATGTTGCAGGTGGGTTCACTCAATCGAATGAGAACAAACAAACAAGGAAGAACTTCAAACAGTAACAATGAACACGCTCTGGGCAACATCTGGAGGTGACACTGACTGTCGTGGGAAATATAATTTGCATAGACTCGTTTGTCAGCTGTTTCCTTTGCCAAACACATTATATTAGTCAAAAGCCGTCCACAAGACATAGGCTTTCTCGTGCGTCGCCACACCACCCGGTACTGTCACGCATCCAGCGGATTCTCGTTGTCTTCAACAGGTCATCATTTCATCGGTTTCCCGGACTGGTAGAAGCTATTGTGTATATGTTTACTTACCGACACATCCTTTGCAGCCTCAGCGCCTCTTCGTACAGCGTGAGCGCTTCCGCGAGGTGCGCACGACCTAGCGCTATCCAGTCCACGTCCGCGTCCTTTATCGTTGGGGATATAGATGAGCCTGGAAGAAATATTAAATAATCAGCATATAACGTTTTCAGTGCTGGGACACAGGTCTCCCCTGAGAGAGATCTCTAGAGGGAGAGGGAGTGGGTCGTAATCAATCTCGCGCGCCTGCTGCTGGTTGGTACATGTCACTTGGCTTGAAACTCGATTTTAGGACATGCCAGTTTCCTCTCGACCTTAGACAGCCGTGATTTATATTTTTTATTTTTTCAATCGTGAAAACAGCAGTGCAGTGAGATTACTGCGAATTGATTGCTCAGCTAAGGCTCGACCGGTTTGTGCCAGTTAGTTCGCGTAGATTTGTGAAAGCTATGCAAGCGCGATGCAGGATGCTTCAGCATGAGAAAAATAGTAACAGTAGGTACCTGTTCCACAAGTCAGATTAGTCAGGTTCTCATTCGTCATCTTACCATTATCGAGATGTGTGTCAGCATCGTACAGAGATGCAAGGCGGCTGGGAGACCGTGCTGACGCCGGCATGTTTAGCAGACCTGTCGCACAGTACTGGTGCGCCAACGCTGAAGAACATAGTCACATGTGTTATTAGAATAATGGTTTTATGATTAGATACGTTTGTTGCTTTGACGTTTTCCGATAGAATATTAAAAAAGGCTGTTAAAAGAAAACCTGTTTTGAGAGTAAAACACGTCTGTAAAATGTTTCTTGAATAATGGTATGACAGCAATCAAATAATTCAATTCTCCCTCTGCTCCTGGAGATTGGGATGCTGTAAAAGTTTTTCTCTTATTAAAATATCTATCTTTAGCGAAGTGTTGTGATAGTTTTGGAGTTATGATGTATAAGAAAGCTATGGTTTGTACATACCTTTATAAAACTCAGTCTTGACGTGGACTAAAGAGACCCACGAGTATGGCACGTAGTTGAAGACACCCTCCGATTGCATCTGAGAATAAGCATAAAGCGTTGCAATTTTATTTGGACCATTAACGAATATGTAGGAAATTTTGGAAAGAACTCTTTTGACAATAATTTGGTTAGATTGGTTTTTTCCCATAGATTGCTTGGTAGTTTGTAGGTAAGTTTTTGTAACTTGTATGTTTTTACGTTTTTTTTCATGATGAATGAATTTGCAGCGTGACTCCGTGACTGTCGTGAGTAGGTATTTATATGAAACCCGGTTCTTCCAGTACGGTTTTTGCTATTTATGTTATTAAGGGATACAATATAGCCTCACCTTGTCATAGAGCTGTCGGTAGGTGTGCGCGAGATGCGCGCTCTCGTGCGCGAGGTCGAGGCACAGCTCGGGCGCGCGCCGCAGCTCGCCGCGCGCCTCGCCCGCCTGCACCTGCAGCTTCTCGAACAGACACTCACGAGCTTGCGCCTGGTAAATATATGCAAATTATTATTTATACCTTCTAGTAGCTGACAATAGTTTCAACCATTGCTGAAAATATCAGAAGCTGAAAGGCCATCCCCAGTTTATTACAAAGTTATAGACCACAACATATTATTCATTTACATCTTTTGGTGATGTCTTCCTTGTTTTATACACTTCGTGGACAGCCCTACGAAATCCCCGTACTTTTTATTAAAATAAATTTTTCATGATTGGGTAAGTGTAGAAATGCTATTTTTAATGACACATTCGCTGCAAAGTTATAATTTCAATAAGAAGAAAAACCCAAGGTTCTTTGGATATTTTTCAGGATTTTTGAAAAACATTCAACTGCCCGTTCGAGTCATCATTATCACATACACAGGTCAGCTTTCAAAGTAAGAGTAACAGTCATTCCATCGTAAACCTCATCCATCACTTTCCATCAGACGAGATCAAGGTCAAGAGCAGTACCATTCGTTTATAAAAAAAAAACTCATCAAACACGTACGGTCATAAGCGCGGCGAGCACAAGCAGCGTGTCGGCGGCGAGGTCGACGGAGGGCGCGTTGGTGAAGTTGTCCAGCACGTAGCGTAGCGCGCCCGCCGCGCGCAGCCACGCCTCCACGCCGCCGTCCAGACCCGAGCAGGTCGAACGGTCCTGTGGGTAACAAGTGAGATTGAAATGTGAATAGGAGAAGCACTACAGCCCTTTCAGTTACTATATTTTACACATCGTAACAACATCAGTTGCATCCGGTTAGGTTTTTTGGAAGCCGACCCGAATATTAGAGTCAGACAAATGATGATGATCTGACAACCCTATTGTAACAAGAATAAAAATTGCTGCGGTAAAACAAAAATGCAAAATCTGAAAATCATTGCTATAACAGTGGAAAGTCTGAAGGCGTTATTGCAACATACAGAAAAAAACATCTCGCTTTCAATTAAAAAAAAAAATTAAAAAATTTACCCGTAAGTACTAAAATCGATAACTCTACTATTATTTTTATTATACACAGCGACAACTGCGCCAGCGCCGTTTACGTGTAGTTGACAATATCTATTTATCTTATCATTTAGTTCTTACCTGTTTTGCGCCGAGTTGTGTGTAGATGCCAGCTATGTTGAACAAGACACAAGCTTTCTCGAAAGCCACTGTTCGCTGGCAAGACGGGACTCCTGGAAAATAAACATCACGGAATGAAATCAAATCATATGTAGGTATATTTAGCACCATCTGTATTAGGTCCCCTAAAACATTTTTTTGGACAGCGCCATCTATCTTTACAGTTTGTAATTATTTTGTTTGGTAAAATTGGTTATATTTAACTTTTTAAGTAGGCAATTTAGTTGTATATTGCCTACTTAAAAAGTTAAATATAAAACTCCTATTTAATGGATTATGTTTATGAATGAGCGTCAAGATAGTAAAATATTTCTTGATAGGTTTATTATGCATAAGACGTATTCGTAACATAAGGTCCAATTATCTGGTATTTCTGCTGAAGTGGGTCTATTTGATACAGCCGTAAGGCACAAAATACGGCTACAACTAAGTTTATTCTGTATTTTTGCGTGTTTGTATGCCTTAACCTGGGTCAAACGCATATTTCTTCTATCCTTACTGTCTTCATGAATGTTAAATGTATTTCAACATACCTGTTAACGAATCGAACCACTCGAAGTAGACCCCGAGCGAGCGGTCGGGCGGGAAGAACCGGCGCTCGATAAAGTACAGCTGGTTGTAGTACTTGAACAGCAGCGCCACGCCCCCACTTGACCGCACCGGGGTTCGTATCGCCTGAGCAAAGAGATCGTATACTTAAGAACCAAGCTTACAAGCAGGCACAGTTTTTTAAAAACCGCAGCGTCCCTATCAGGAACCCCGGCCGACGCCCGATGTAAGCTGTGGGAAAATACCTGTCCGCCTCCCACTCACTACTTGCCACCAAATCAGCATCGTCCTGCAGGATTTGCAGGGTTCGTGACC
This sequence comes from Standfussiana lucernea, assembly GCA_964057025.1. NCBI lineage: Eukaryota > Metazoa > Arthropoda > Insecta > Lepidoptera > Noctuidae > Standfussiana > Standfussiana lucernea. The sequence goes on along the minus strand of OZ059798.1, from coordinate 15,604,317 downwards.
CACCTGGAAGCCCTTGAACCGTCTCCGGGCTCAAGTGGGAAGATTTAACTCCAACCTCATTGGGTGGGGTACCTCAACGAAACAGCAGCGGGGTGTGGTTGCGGAGCTGTATCGCATACTAGCTATCCTAGCCTAGCCTGGCCTATCCTGCTCTTTTAGCCCAAATACATACAGCCGAAGTAACCTTTGCGCTGCCACCGACGTCGCAGTGGAAGTGGCGAAGTTCTGGGCTAACACAATATAAAAATTGTCGTGCGACACGAAGAAGAACTTTGTTACTCGGAAGCAGTCCTTTGCTGCACGTAACCTTGTCATACTTATGTCATGTCTTTGAACTCCGTTACTCTCAACCCGTGCCTTAACCAAAGCGATCGCTTTGCCTTAACTAAGCGCTTGTTGATTAGTATCGACACAGGGCGTCTGCCTGTTTTTCGAGGAAATAAGTGACACAATGCACACACCGATGGCTTTGGTTAAACACGGCAATCATTTAATTGCTGCCAAAAACCAGTTGTTAGCAGCTGCTTATACCCTAGCTCGTATATTTCGGATGCAGTTAAATACCAATAAGATTGCTTAAATACTAAGAGATCACCATGCAATGCATCAATATGACGCCGGTAATGATAATACATCCCGTAAGTAGCTAACAAGTGTCAGAATAAATTCTGTATTTTGAAAGTTACCAATTTGATTAATTGATCAAAACAGGGCTCAGGGGAATGTTTGCCAGTTATTTGCAACGTTGTCAACTTGTAGGAACAAACCATAGATATATAAGAACGAACAGTCTTTATTTATCTTTCTGATCTATGGTGCAAAGAAAATAAGCCCTGCAGTTACCTGTCTCATATCCATAAAGTCTGAAATAGCGTCCTCATAGGCCGCGGCGTCTTCGCTGTAGTGCTCCAGGATGAAGTCTTTGAAGGGCTCTCGGAAGTCCACCTCCTTGGTCTCCTTCAGGCCCAGCGGGATCATGGGCATCACGCATTCTTTGCCGCTGTTGAAGAAAATATGGAGTTATAGCGGCGGTAAAATGAAATAAGTCCGTAGTCAGCTATATTTACATAAAAAAAACATAATCCAATAACATAGGAGGGAGGTAGACTGGAACCATAGTGAAAGTCCTTTACACTCGCCCTATGTCCTATGCTATTGGCTTGATCAAGATTCGAATCAGAAACCGGCGCAATGGTTATTTTTTCGTTTAAAAGGACTCCCATGTCTAAAATCTTCACATCCGCCATCTTGGATTTTCATTTCGATCGCACTATACGCATCAGTGCCCACGAAAACTATGAAAACGACACCCATGTCGAAAATTTGAAAAATTTCCACCACATCTGTCAGGATTGGCGGTATGGTACATGGTACATTCAAGGTGCAAAAAGAGTCGTCATATAACCAGAGCCACAGTTAAAACAATAAACCTTCTTAGGTTCTATATAGGGGATATCAAAATTACAAGTTACTCGGTTCCAAATGTTAACTAGAGAAGAGCCTGCAAGAAAATCCATCGACCATCGACCATCGACCGTAGCAACCACGTCCGTTGGCAAAAGGATGTACTACTGAGTTCATTGAGGGTCGACCACCTTTCAATCTTATTACTTAGGGCATAAGGGTGAAAAATGGCAGACTCTCAGTGAACTCGATAGTACCTAGTGACGTTTAGGGCAGTAGGTTACTATACTGGCGTCTACCCCATAATTTTAGTTAACCTAGTCGTAAAGACCTTAAGTACCTACTACTCGTAATACAAAGCATTGGCGTAAATGCAGCCACGAGTGTTACTTTGGACCTGTCATTAACTCTCTCAGTAAGAAAGGTAGGCATAGCGTGCTTGTCTGTATAAATATAATAATATGATAGCTTTCAAATATTACTATTATTAACGCTAAATTATCGCCTACGGGTAGCAGTCGTTTCTCTTGTAAGGCATTTAAGTTTTAAACGGTTTGGATTTTACATTTCTATGAGATTTTTCTTTATTCACCCACTTAGTGAGACAGGTATATTATTACCAGTACCTATTATTTTTTTAAAGGCTAAGTTTAATAAGCTACTATTTCTTAAAAGTCTACAATTCAAATAAAAATATTTAATTACTGTAACTACATCAAACTACGCAGTCATAAAAAGTTCACATTCTTCACAAAGAACTTAGATTAGCGCGCGCATTCCTCTCTATTAGTCTTTGGTTACAATATGGCGGAGCGCGGGAAAACGCAACAATAGCGGAAACCATTTTTCATTTTATCTTTTTCAACTTTAATTAGCGAGCGGTAATTGAATTGTAACGATATTTTGTTTCGCTTTAATTGTATAAAGTATTTGTAAGAAATTAAAACTTTTTGTCGGTCCGTAATTATTTCTCATGTTGGATGCGAATAAGAAGAGAAAATACTTAATTTAAAGAATTGGCCTTTGATTTGGATAGATGTAGACTGGACTTTGAAATCTAAGATACATGTTTAAGTATAGATTTCATATGAAAACGACAAGTTTTTATTTCTCCCTAAAATTAACCTTAATGGTTCTATTTTTTTAACACCATCTTTGCCAGTCTGTTTTTTATATGTGAAGAATTGTAATTGGCTGTCAGTTTCACGTACTATTTTTTATTCTGTTTTGTTTAGCTGCAAGTCTTCCATAGCTCCCGAATAAATAAATAAATAAAGAACAGTAAAAAAATATATCATACACGGACAAACCCCGCGAACATCCTACCACGCCCGCCATGTAACCGCATCGCGTACCATTACTGCCCATTCACTTTTTGTATCTCATGTTTTAACTTGCGTTTTTTTCCGGTAATAACTACGATTATCTGGAATTTTACACTTCTAAAGGGTTCTTCGTTTTGTTGTCCAGCCCCCTAGTGTTATTGCATGCATGATGATAGTGTTCAACCTGTTTTAGTGGAGTTCTTTTGTTTTAAATGTTATGCTTTTGCTGCTTTGTCAGTGTTTTGGAAATTATGGTAATCAACGAATTGTTATGGTACATGGCGTGCTTGTATGGTGTATGAACGTGGATGAGGCGAAAGGAGTATGTAAGGATCGTAGCAGGTGGCGTTTTGTGGTATCTGCCCACCCCCATGGGAAAAACTCGTGAGTTGATGTATGTATAATGGTACCGTATATAAGAATGTTCTGGCTCTACATAGGGCCGTTGTTGGTGAACGTTTGTGTAATGTATTGCAAAAACAAGACGGCGCGTGTCCAAAATCGGAATTAACAAGTTCCGATTTGGACGCGCCAAAAGATCCTTGTTCTGCTATAATTTGAGCAAACATATACATAAGTTTTCGAATATTAAAACTAAAGTCCCTCGTGCCAAACAAGTGGTCTACTTCTATGGTTCATATTTCATTATGCTAACAAAATCTGTAAAAAATAGCCAAATAAATTATATTATCAACGCCAAAACTGTGTTAATAAAAATTATTAATCCGTTGAAAAATCTTATTCTACAGTTCACCAGAAGTTGAGCTAACCATTTCTTTTACGTCAATGCGTGAAATCACAATAATTTATACAGAGAAATAACGAGACATTTCTATCTGCGGCCTTGCCGACTAATTACATCATAATAATATGCAAATACAAGAAGTCGTCCGAATTCCGGCCATATGCATAAATAAATATAAACAGACGAGCATTGACAACATTTTGTAATACTATAATATATAATAATTTGCTATAAAGAGGTTTTGTTTGTAAGTTGCATGTAGGTCGTAATCTTCGGAACTATTGTTTCGATTCCGAAAATTATTTCACTAACAGCAAGCTACATTATGCCCGAGCATCATAAGCTACGTTTAAAACGTTCCTGTGGGTTAATTTCCGTACATAAAGGAAGCGAAGCTGCGAGAAAACCTATTATAAGATATATGCAGCCGTTTAGACAGTACAGTTCTTCAGCCACATTTTGCCAGTTATGTTTAAGTCTCACGTAATAAGGGTCTAGCTAATTGCCATCATTCGGATATAAGTTCAGAATCCGGGTTGATACTGAGAAATTCTTAATGGAAAAATCCAACATCATTTTGTCCGACCTAGCAATGGAAGCCAGGACCCCACGCTAGCAGTATCGCTTGCGAATTACCAACAAAACCAACGAGCCAGTTAAAGACAGCAAAAGGAATACATTTAAAAGTTATAGTATTTGAAATACCATTGCCATTATTTATTTATTTGTGTAATTTTAAAATCATATTCAATTTCTAGCGTTTTGGTTAAATTAACTGTAAGTTTAAAATGCATTTTTGAATACTTAAATAAATAAATAAAATCATTTACATATTCTTCCTTTTACTAGCAGAGCCATTTTAAAATGTCAAACTACATTGGACTCATTAAATCCGTTTCTATTAAGTTTTTAGATACCGACATACAATCAGAAAGATATAAATCTAGTAATAAAACCATAAAAACCGGACAGTTGTACTAATTGGAGCGTCTTACGACACAGCTTTCCTGTTTGTCATCATTCATCTTGATGAGCCGAGGTCATACTGTCAGCGGGTAACACTTGGATTTATATATAAGAAAAATAAGTTTCTAGGAGTGAATAGCGGTATAGTGGAGGCGCATCATTTTAAAATAATTTCCAGGACAAAATGTAGGTGTACCACAGTTCTGCCTAACCTTTCTGGGAATACAACCTCAAGCAACATCTGCCTAACCTTTTCTCAATTATGTGGGGTCGGTTTCCAGTCTAACCGTATCCAGTTGCATACCAGTATTTTGCATGAATCCATCTGATCTCCACAACTCAGTTATTGAGTAATACGCCTTTGGACCAACCTCAACAGGCGGCTGTCACTTTTGCAATCAACATAGTTAATAAAATTACGTTTATTTATTTACCACACAACATAGGTAGGCACGCTCATATTAAGTACATGTATTTTTTTTTCTAAATGTCTTCCAACATAATTAATGGGACTTTACAACATTTCAACCAAGTCGACTTTGTTTTATAGACCGCAATCGTGTCACGGTTGAAAAAACGAGCCTTAATAATGAGTTTTTGCGCAATGGAAGTTTACATTTGACTTAAAAGTCATGGGAAGTAGTTAAAACAAAAAATGAAAATAAACTAAACTAATTATAAACTTTTAATAATTTACTTCAAATCAGACTTTAAAAACAAAACCATTGGAAAGACTTAGACAAGATCTTTGCAAAGAATCAGCATAGTTTTTAAATGGAACTATACTTATTACAATTTGCCGCGGGATAATTTAAACAGCGTTCGAATCGTCACTTAATTTTCATGGACTATCCACAAAATGACGGGACACTTTACAATTTGCCTTCGGGATTTCACAAAACTGCGGGCCTTTACAAATGGATGACGCCATTTGTATAATGACAGAGTATACAATGTACAGACAACATCCACACAACTTCTCCGACCGCTGACCCGCCCCGCTCTTCGCTCACAGCGTGACCTAGCCTATCTTTATGCAAATCATCTTATTACTACATTGCATAAGACTGGACAGCATGACCACTTTTACTATAAAGTACCTGTTAGTCTTTATTTTATTAAAATATCGAACATTATTACTGTCGAAGGTGTATTATTATCCGTTATTATTATTGTCCTGGGGCGTTGTTTGTGAAAGCGTTTCCGTAATTTTGATAATTTTGCCTTCAGGCGTTTTGTGTGGGTGTTTTATGTGGTTTTTGCCTAATATGTAGTTTGTGCCTATGTCACAAATTTCCCTAATGGTCTTCTTTTTGGGTTCACTTTTTTCTAGAGTTGCTTGGCTTTATGTTGATAAAACACCCTAACTGTGGTAGAACGAAGAAGATAAAGAAAATGTAATATAGGGACAGTTTATTGCGAGAAACTCTTGCATTGTCAATTCCTTTGAAGCCGAACAAGTCAAAGGAAAGTGAAGCTAAGCATTATTGCATTGACGAGTTTGTGTCACACACAGCTTACACTTAAGCAGGAGTACGCTGAAAACATTCGAGGAAAGTGAGTTATGTCTGTATTTTATAAAACGGGGAACATGAATCTTCGTTCGGAAGCTGGTAACACTAACAAAGCGTCCAAAACTTTTAGGTAAGTCCAATGCATTTTAGGGACATACCTATTTTGACTTACGCTAGGCAACATCTTGAAGCTTTAAAGTAATTGCTCTGTTGAAATTTCAACTCTAAGAACTGAATTGAGTGTTGAAAATTCAAGATTTAGTAAAACGGGCACTAGGCCTGCTGCAAGGCAATTGCTCTCTGATTTTCAGTAACAAAATTATGTTAAAGCAAAATATTGGAAATATATTGCTTTAAAACGTTATTATGACAACCCTAAAACCCCGACAATTCGTCAAGGTGAATCAGCTAATTTGAGTCAAACGTAATAATTTATTGGCCCAATATAATGAACTAATTTCATTTAATTTTTATTTTTCGGATCATGTAAATCTTGATTGCCAAAGTTATATAAGGCAGTTTCCAGTTATGTGTGGGAACGGAAATTGATAGATTAGGTCAGGTGGGTTACCATGATCTGTTAGCGCAGGAATGTTTTAGGACTATTCCGAGAGTGGGTAAGAGATGGCGCTAGACAGCTGTCTAGTGCTGTCACTTCCCACTCCCGAACTGCACAGATAAGTTGACTGAAGTTGAAACTGTTCTGACGGCTGTCAAAAGTGAAAGGTGTCAGAGTGCGGTGCATACCTGTCGCTCTGGTACAACTCCACCGAGGAGTTGAGCTCCGCGAGCTGCTCCTTCAACAGCTGCAGGTTGGAGTTCACGAAACTTAGCTCCAGGGCCACCGTCTCGCGTAGTTTTCTGTTCGTCGTAGCCTGGGGAGAAGAAAAGAAAATTAAGTGTTTCACTAACTTGCATTATAATAAATCACTTTGAGGAAAACAAAAGAAACGTTGGATGGACTGTGAGAAAGATGATATGACTAAAAAAGAAGTTACCCCAAAAGGTTTTGCGAGCAGAAAGGTAGTTGTTTTCCATATTCTGGATATTTATGTGGTGGAGAGAAGATGACCCATGGATAGAACTTCTTCGTCTTAGTATTAGTAAACTAAATAGAGTCGGCTCAGATTTTGGTCAAGAGGTCAGACCCTTCAGTAAAAATAAACTGGCTCTGAAAGGTAATTAGTTAATCGACAATCTCACGTAAGGAGCAGGGGCCTAGTTGCCTGACGAATGACTCATGCACGCGAAGCAATAAAGAAGCAACAAAAAAAGTAGATTGCTAACCCATACGTCCGATTCTTGAACTTGTAACGAAGTGCGCGGCGAATGAAAACATACGGACGTCGACCTCATACGCCGGAACCAATCTATTGTTTAGTAAATGGCCTGAGAAAAGCACTATACTGTGAAACTATATTAAGTTGGCTGGTCAAAATGGAACAAGAAACTTTTCTACAAAAGAATATTACTTCTACTACAAGTAGAATAGTAAGAAATTACTATTCTACTTGTACAATAACAATATTCAGTTGCAGTTTCATCATAACGAATGTTTAAGTCCTTTGAAATGAACGGTGTCGCAATAGCTATTTATTGATAGAATGTGACTTTTCCTAGGTCCAAGAATCGGAATTGCTCACAAATCACTCAACGTTTTTTATTTGCGTTTCTCACAAATAATTTTCACTCCATCATTCACCAGATTTTTTTCGGAGACATTCGCAAAATCACTCAAGTCTAAAGCCAGACTTCCTCCAAACAATACTTTAGCTGCAAGACAAAAGACACGAGTCCATCGACCCAGCATTGTGTGACGAGTGTGCAAGCGTGACGCCCTTCGTGAGAACCTTGACCTTGGAGCCATGGGGCATGTCCCATGGGGCCTTATGACGGAGGGGTAGGCAGGTGGGGAGTTGAAACACTTGTAGTGTTTGCGAAATGTTGGAAGGCTGGGTGAGGTGGGATGTTTCGATGGAAAATAGCGAAAATTTTGGTAAGCTATGGGATTTGAAAAGGGGAAACCGACCTTAATACTAATATTTACATCCTAGGGTCATTTCGGAACAGTCACTTGTTTAGTAGTTCACATTAGTCCTAGATATAAAGACTTGGAAGTCATGTGGAGAGGCCTTTGCCCAGCAATGGGATGACACAGGCTAACGGAAACAGTATAGGACATTAAAAGCGAATGAAGCCAAGTCACGCGAGGGCGCCAACGAAAAGTTAATAATGAGACTTGTTGTTGAAAAGTGCTGCAAAAACAGAAAAAAGAAACGCATTGTAAGCTATTGCCTAAGGCCCCTTGATCGACCATTGACATGAAGAAACATGATTCACACAATTTTGGCAGTACAGTTCAATAGAGTAACAAATGACATGTCGTAAGTGTCAAAATACGTAATAGATGCGGCTGATCATAAGGTAAGATAATAACTTATTGAAATAAAAGTATACTAAGCTAACCTAGTCCCCCATAACAACATAAAAACATAAAAATAACAAAAACAAAACAGCATCGCGATGTTCACGCGCAGGGAAAGTGTCAGCACGTGACGTCACGCAGCAATGGCGATTAGTGGCGATTTAGTAGCGATTGGTGGGCGTCTGGTACCAGGAAGTGCATAGGGAAATGTTAGGAATAGTACTTTTTATGTGAATTTGTCGTTATTGTTTCCGTAGAGTATAATATGGCTTACTCCACGAACTACTGAATTGTTTTTTATTGATCGTGCAATAGCCGCGATTGACGCAGTTAGCGTGCGAGAGTCTAGGTGCCCACCTAGATTCTAGATATCCCTATCTAGAAAAGAAATTTATATATATACAAATAAATAAAATTAAAGTCTGTTTGTTATTTCAAAATAACAACTTTTTACTAAAATCAGCTGTTTCCTACAAAACTACAATTCCAAAAAGTACTGAACCGCTGTTTTTTTTAATAACCGGCGTTTTTCTAGGTGGAGTGTTCAGAATGATGTACTGAATACGATACGTTGAAACAGTCCCTTCCACTTTTCATAATATGGTGATCGTGTAACAGTAGCGACGTCTCCCAGCTTAGTGTCTGCTCAGTCTTACCTTGAACAAGTTCTCGGCGCCGGCGCGCAGGCGCAGCTCCTTGTTAATCTCCTGGTTGAGCTGGCAACGTCGCGTCTGCAGCCGTCCGCGGCACGTCGCCACGCGAGGGTCTGAACCCTGGAACGAGAAAGAAGGAATGTTAGGAACGTTTTATCATATGGACAGAAAAATATAAAATCTGATTCCTGTGAAGTCTTGCAACACCAATGGGGTTGCTGATAATCTGCTAACATTTGGAATATTGAACGCCTGTGTTCGTAAAAGCCCAATGGATAAAGTAAGGAATGAGTATATTAGAGGAAGTTTGAAAGTTGAGCCAGTTAAAGATAAGGGGAATTGACTGTCTTAGTATGGACGGCACGGTTGGCGCAGTGGCTGAGCGATTGACTGCTGCGCTGCGTGTCGCGGGTTCGATCCCCGCACGGAACAAATATTTGTATGGCCTACAGATAGTTGTTTCGGGTCTGGCTGTTTGTGTATGTCAGTTTAAATGTTTGTAAACGCACCCACGATACAGGAGAAATTCCTAGTGTGGGGCAACGTTTTTTTTAAAAAAAAAAAAAAAAAACATGTGATGCGGAGGGACGAATCGCATGTGACTAAAAAAGAAGAAAAAAAAAAGAGTGAAAAAAAAAAGGTGTAAAAGAGTGATGAAAATGTATATGTAAATGTTGTTGGATGGGGTGGGAGACGAAGAAACGGTGGATGGATTGTGTAAGGAATGATATGAAAGAAAAAGGTGTAAATATATTGCGTGACGGTTGACACTGACAGAGGAGAATGGAAGGGAAAAACGTGTTACGCCGACCTCAAGCAACACGGGATAAGGGGAGGAAGGTGATGATAATTCGTAGAAGCCCAAAAGTGTGACACCCAGTCATACCACGGGGTATCGTGCTACCCAGTAACCGGTTTGTGGAGGTCAGACAAGCAGTCGATCCATGTAAAAGCTTTCAGCTGCATCCGATTAGACTGGAAGCCGACCCTAGAATAGTTCGGAAAACTCTAGGCAGATGATGATACGGCAACATTAAAGATCGAAGACATTCATAGAAATGTCTTCCAAAAATAAAAAAAAATATATAATATATGTATAATAAATAAAAATAATAATATATATAATATTTCTTTGTAATGTGTTCCTGAAGCTTTTGCTTCGCTTCAGGAAGGATATATCGCAACTGGATCTATCGCTACTGTCCCTTAATTAATACGTAACAGTGATAAATATTTTTTTGACAAAATACAATTAATCATCAGCTTGCTATCGCCTCAATGCAGGGTCAGATACCTCTCTCCATCTGCCAACCAACCCAAACCCACACACAATATCATTAGCTACCAATAGCTATAACTTAAATACAACAAAACAACACGTCTCGTTACCGACTATGCGTCGCACGCGCATGACGCCGACGTCAGGTATGCGCGGGTGTGATGTACTGTCCACGGCTTTCACTGACCGCACATCAATTTACTGCCCATGTATAAGTAAATAATTCATTAAAATTAACTATCTGATGAATTATTTACTTATCGGTATATAAGAAAGGTTTTTGTTAAATTGTGCGCGTGTTAAAATGTTTGGTTCAATGAAATAGTTGTCAAGGTTTTCTTTCTAATCGCTATTGGTAGATAAATAAGGACGTAGATAGTGGAGGAATATTGAGGAGCAAACTGTTACCATGAATTCAGTACCTACATGATGATTCTAGGCCTTTTACACCCTGTGTTTCACCCAAATTTAATTTCATTTCAAATCAATATTGATCGAAACTCCACCCAATTTCAAGTACCTTACAACAAATGCCTCAACATCTGCATCTGCTACTAAATTAAACCTAACCCATTCGTTCCACCTGCTGAAAATCTCCCACCTGTACATGAATTACCATGGCTGACCTGGAAGTCTTTAAATAGAATCCGGACCCAGGTTGGTCGTAGCAAGGAAAATCTGCTCAGGTGGAGATTCATTAATGACTTTGCCCTGGACTGTAAATTTGGTGCTGTTCCACAAACGATGGGGCACTTAATATCGTGTCCTGCGTGTCCGGCTGCTTGTTCACTGTAGGAACTGATGGACGCTACTGACGGCGCCAAACTAGTGGCTCAATTCTGGGCCGACACAATTTAGATGGCCATCGACACGCCAAGAAGAAGAAGAAGACTACATAAACTCCTGAAGTCACCATTATTCAAATTGATTCGACATCCCTTCCTAAACCAGAACGGATTCAGCTCAATGACATGACAACTTCGTAACTCCAAATTAACAATTCCATTCGTTTACAATGATGACACGGTCGCCATTACAATTGGGGGTTACCTAACGCGTTATATTATGGTCAGGCGCGTAATGAGAACATTATTAATGATATAATAATGTATTTTATTATGTGCGTAGCATTATTATGAGTGGGGCAACTTTGTGTTTGTAACTCCTGGAGGTATGTTCTGGGTCAGGGATCGTCACGAATAAGATTGCATTTTATATGTAGTGATTGTTACTTTATTTATTTCTTACTACCTTATACCCGTGGCCTAGTTCGCGTCTAAGAAACGTATTCTGTGGCACTCGGCAATACTGTAGCTTTCCTTCGGTGAAAGATTTTTTGAAGTTGTATGAGGAGTTTTGGAGATATCCAAACGGACGGTCCAGACGGTCGACCGCTTTTCACCCTTATGTCCATATAAATAAGGTTGACAAGTAGTCGACGGTAAGTACCTCTTTATATATATTATTGTATTATTATAATTGTATCTTTATATTTTTGAATTTTGGGCTACACAGATATATTTGGACTTTTTTGCCATCGACACGCTAAGGAGAAGAAGATAGGGTAGATTTATATTCTTCCAGAAAAATATTGCATTATTGTGAGTTGTGACGCACGCCATTGTTTACATACCTACTGAAACCGGCAGTATTAAAAACTTTTTCAATCGCAACCGTTTCAGACAGTTAAAAAGATCCATCGCATCGTTTGCCTGTTTAGAATTATTTAGAAAATCTGTCATCCCGATGCACAATGGATATTGTTGAATTGATATATTATTATAAATTCCAAGTGACATACGCACTCGTTAAAATGTGTGGGGAATTTACATAGCTGGTAAAGAAACATTTTTATTATTTATTATTTTTAATATTATAAATGCGAAAGTTTGGGTGGATGGAAGGATGTTTGTTACTCAATCACGCCAGAACGGCTGAACGAAGCTGGATGAAATTTGGCACAGAGATAGTTTATAGTCTCGAATAGCCCATAGAATACTTTTTTTTCTGACACACATCAAAATTTCCACGCGAACGAAGTCTCAGGCAACAGCTAGTATAAATCTCGCTGTTACCTTTTCACTTAACGGCTACGTGGATTTCGATGGCACCCAGGTAGATCTGAGTTAGACATAGGATACCTTTTATCCTGGTAATACGTTCCCATGGGATAACATCCGACCAACTCGCGGTCTAAGCCGAGGGAAGCTAGTTCAACATAAACAAAGGTACCCGCTGCCCAATAAAACACCAACTATTACCTAAAGGCAATAAATAAAACTAAAAGTCAGTCGTTCACACGTTGCCTCCTGAACGTGGCCAGCATATCTACCTACTGCCTGCTGGCTCGGTCGAGGGCTGCATAAAAATGTATATCTTTTACATGCACCGCTGGCACGTGACGACGAATACTGATCAGTATGTTGGGGTCATTTATTTTCACTTTTATTATTTTGGGCAGAGGTTTCTTGTTTTATTGCGATGCCAAGGGAAGGACATACATAGATGCTTTTGCATGAAGATATTGACAGAAAATCCTTGGTCGAACTAACTTGTTGTAGCATCAGCAATCTTATATTCGAAAATGTTGAGCATGAATGTAGATGGCTATAATAGAAGAGGAAGACAAAAGAAACTGTGTGAAGGATGATATGGTTAGAAAGGAGGTGACTGCTGAGATGACGAGTGATAGAGAAGTATGGAAGAAGAAGATATGTTGCGCCGACCCCAAATAAATTGGGATAGGTAAGGGCAGGAGAGTGATGAAATGCCTATGCTGCTGAAAATTTAAAGTGTCCAGGCAAGCGCCAAAACTAGTTGGGTATACCGTATACCCACCCTATGCAAGCCGAAGCCATCGAAATGGCGAGTGTTTGGTAAAAAAAAACTGTAAAGTCTGTCGTGCTAGCAATTCAAAGAAGATCATAATGCAAGTGATCAAAACTATTAGGTATTGCAGCTAGTTGCACAGCATAGAACGTGTAAAACGTTTAGAAACACAAATATTTGTGGCCACACAAGGAAACGAACAGAGCATCGATGCAGAAACGAATGCCTCATTACCATACAGAGCCATACAGACAGACTACGCCAAGATGTCGTTATATTTACCAACACCTAGCACATATGACAATGTTGAGAAACGCATTCTTTACTATTGCTAGTCTGAATTAGAATGGACATAATGTTCACACGGTTGCACGTTTTTTATATATATCATTTGACGTAGGTAGTTGAAAAGTTGGAGAACACCAAAAGAAACGACCAATAGGGTATTTAATGAAAACTATAAACAAATCATCTATGGATATTTTAAAGGCCAGAGAGCTTTATATCACGAATGCTTCCAAAGCATTTTGTATTTATTTAACAACTTTCAACAAAACTTACATTAGCTTTTGTTAGAATAGTTCAATCTTCCTCCTCTTGGGTCTTGGTCGACAAATTGTGTCGAGGGTAAATTTAAATCAGCAATAAATCGCAATTTAGATGTTTCCATCATTAGCGCTAAAAGAATGAAGCTCTATCTCTGGCCAGTTGCAAGATTTGACATCAAAATGCAGAATTGCAAGATGTATAAGTTGGGTTGCTATGATCAGTTAGTGCAGGAATGTTTTAGTACTAACAGAGATGAGATGGTAAGAGATGGCGCTAGACCGCTGTCTAGGGTTATGGTAACCCAGCAGGTTAGCTTATTGCATCTGACCTTCATTGCTGACCGTAGAATCGGCGACGAAGTGTGAGATTCGTCAGTTTATAACAGGCCTGTGGTTTTGACATGTCAATTCTAAAATCTCAACATAGTGCCACACAGATCTTTTCGCACTCGAAAGAAGTTCACGGGGGGAGGGTGTTACTGTTGGTTACGTTTCCAATATCGAAACCAGGGGCTGGTTGGTTCCAATTTTGGCAACGCACCAAGGTTTTATTTGAACTATGATGAACTACCGAGTCCAATGACTGTCGACCACTTTATTACTTAGCAAATGGGTGAAAAGTGGCAGACCGTCAGTGAACTCTGTAGGACCTATATTTCTAACAACACACACGTATATACTAGGCAGTTGGCAATAACTTATGGACCTGCCCATATCATTCATACCGCTACCATCAATGGCATCAATACATTTGAAGCTCCAGATCTCCTAAGTAACAGGAGCATGAAGGTACGTTCCACTAAACTTGTGTACCAGACTAGCTGCGATAGTGCAGAACAACATTACCATACGCTTCGTGATTGCGTAGCGGTGGCCTCTTTTTGACTTGGTATTCTCGGCAATGTACAGGGCATAGCATTTATATAATTACATTTACGTCATAGGTTCAGAAGATCATCATTTTCCTGCCTTTATCCCGATTCATTTGGGGTCATATTGCTTCCATATTTCTTTATTACTCGTCATCTCATCAGACACCTCCTTCACACAGTCCATCGTTTCTTTGGTCTTCCTCTACTCTTATACCCATCCACATTCATACTTAAAACCTAGTAGATACCTAGCATTGTCCATATGGATCATAATCGATAACTCCTTATCAAAAACCTTACATGCACAACACAGCCTGAACCGTTGGATCTAGCTAGAAGTGTAAGCACAAGAGCTTCTGTCATAACGAAATTCTGCACAAATATTTATTGAAAATTCGTCGTTTAAAATAGTTGAATAGGAGATTAAAGTTTGTATGAGAGTTTATATTGTTTGCTGATGGGAAATGTATTATTTTGTACTAAATAAATAAGCTTGCATTTGACCACAACTCGCCTGATGTGTAGCGATGATACGGCAAAAGGTGGAACACGCCTGCCTAGAAGAAACCGATATACTCGAACTTTGAATAGATCCAGATTATAATGATGAGGAAACAGAGAAGCCGGCAGTGAATTTCATAGACTGGTGATTCATTCATTCAGGCATGTCTCTCTGGGATTGGACAAAGGCAATGATTCAAACTGTTTACAAATCTCCATCCTATACAGCCTAATCCGTACAAAGTACAAATCAGAGACACGCGGCATTAGCGCAGAATTGCACCTGTCATTACCACAGACTATAGAGCATAGACTGTGATTGCGTAGCGGCCCGTCTCGAGCCGGCGCGTGCGCATGCGGAAATGCAAAGCGTTCTCCTACCTACGCAAATATTCATATTGCACATAGCTGGTATAGAAATGTCTACTGTTTAGAAATGTGCCAGTTTTTCATAAGAATTGACGTAGAAGAGTTAAAAAAAAACAAATCAGAAGTCATTTAATAGAATGCTTTTATTATTGAATTTCAAAAATTTGAAAAAACAGTTTTCAGTTTCCTAACGCCCGTCTTTATTTTTAAGCTTATTTTACAATAGATGGCTACTATAGATATTCTGAACACCAAATAGAAGCATATTCGCTGTTGTTTCAACGAAAATACGGTCCTAAGAGAGGTGGTTCATATAGGAAATTGTAATATCTGTACTTCTGTGTCTTTGTTGACAAAAATTGGTCTTCACGACTCAATTCTTGAGGTGAAAGCGAATACCAATAATGTCATGTTTAGCGCAAATCAATGTTTTTCCTCTCTTTTGGTTAATAGTCAATATAACAAAAGAAAAGCAGAAACATAACTGAAAGAAAGCGTACATAAAGCGATAAAAACGCGACAAACAGAATAAGTAACATAGTATTATGCAAGAAAGTGCCGGTCGCCGTAATAGCTCAGCATAATGTCACGGCTGACAAAAATTCAGGATTTGTACAAAATAAAATGTTCACTGGATCGCCTTGACTCTGCTATGTGCCGCAATAAAAAGTAAAAGTTTTTTTTTAATTTCCAGAAATTTTGACGTTTATGTTTTTTTTATTCTCGATATCGTGCAGGTTTATGAAATTGAGCTTAGACTGCCTAGTAGAGTAGGTAAGTAACTTTCATTATCAATAGCTGTAGTTTCCTAAATCGAATTAAAACAATGGATACTAATAAGTATAGTAAACATTTGCTCATGTTTGTTTTGTATGCTATGAATGAAAAGCCGATTGTTTCATTTGTTTATTTATGTTTTACCGGGGACATCGTACTCTAAACGAGGTGCTTAGATGTCGTCATCGGCATTAGCAGCAAAAGTAGTAAACAAAACGTTTTTTTTTGTGTATTTAAAAAGTACTAAGTAATTTTAGGTATTAATGTTGTTGTTTTTTAATAAGCTGCACTAAAATTAAAACTAAACTAAAATTAAAATTACTCAGAGAACACCAAAGAAAAACTTTTAATTTTATCATTGGATTCGCAAACCGCGTGTTCGAAATTTCGCCATATTGCTTTAAAAAATGAACTAGGTAGTCAAGTTGTCACTGACATTTGCAATGATTGATATTTCCTGTCAACACTTTAATTCAAACGATAAAAACTTTAAAACGATGAATTAAGTTTTCAACATTTAAAAGTTTTCGTCTTAATATTCATAAAAAAGATGGATATCATATCTAATCAGCAATCATAATAGCGATTACCATGAGAAAATATAAACATTTAGTCTAGAATTTTAATGAAATAATTAGTAACGTCTTCATTAATTACGATATTATACAGTATGGGCTCAATTTTCAAGGTTAGGTTAGGTAACGTCAAAATATTTTAAAGCCTGTCTATATTTTTAATTAGTGCTAAGTGGTGATTTATGATAATCACCTTTAGAACCAAATTAATTATCTTAAACTTTTACAGTTGCTTAAAAAATTCAACGCCGTTTTTGTGGAATGTCCAAGCAAAGGTGGCGAGACGAATTAGTTCGCTTCAAAGAAAGAAGAAGAAGCTGGCAGCCGCGAGGAGTAGAAGAAATTGAGGGAGGCCTTTGCCCAGCAGTGGGACACTATGGGCTGTTAATAATAATATATATAGCCCTGACCGCCGCGGCGCCGGCAGCTTGGACCCTGTTCCCGATACCGCCGGTGGGCTACTATTTTTTTATATTTTTAAATGTTTTTTTTTTATTATTTTATATGGGAATATTTAAAAATGTAAAAAATAAGAAAGAAAAATAAATAAAGGAGATAAAAAACAAACCATTCTCTCTATGGTTGGAGGTATCTCAAAAATAGGAGAAATATCAAATCCTGGAGGTATTTGTCAAGAGATTTGGTGATTAAAGTTCATATTTCTCAGTTCTGTAACATTATTATTATGTTCGTAACTTGGCTTTGGAGTTCAGATAGGCAGTCGCTCCATGTAAAGACCTGGTAGGTATTTAGCTGCATTCGGTTCGACAGACAGCCACAGCGACAAGATAGTTGGGAAAGGCTAGGCTAAATGATGATAAATCCGTATCGTTACAGGAAAAGGAGACTGCAGAATCCAGATACGACTAACTCGTAAAATCTTTGCCTTTTACAACGTCGGAACCAGTATATAAGAATGACAGATTGGATCAGACTCTCTTCCTAGAACAACACTTTTCTTTTTTATTACTTAAAACTGACTAACAACTTAATGTGTGAGCTTCACG
Organism: Standfussiana lucernea; assembly: GCA_964057025.1. Classification (NCBI taxonomy): domain Eukaryota; kingdom Metazoa; phylum Arthropoda; class Insecta; order Lepidoptera; family Noctuidae; genus Standfussiana; species Standfussiana lucernea. Next base: position 15,586,528 of record OZ059798.1, on the reverse strand, counting down.
CTCTTTTAGCTAACGGGGTCAGCAGTGTTCGTAGTATCTCGGGAATCGGTACCGAAGCTGCGTAAAATTCATTACGTTTAAAACGAGTCATGATTTCTATTATTTTTATAGGTATTAGAGATTTTATGAACTGGTGGGGAGATTGATGATTTTTATGATCGATAGTTGGATCAGAAAGTTAATTCTTTTGTCGACTGATGTCGTCTTTAGTGATTTTAAAAACAAAGGATTACGTTGACAATGAAAGAATAATGAGAAAATAGGTTTATTTGGCATACGCCACAAGTGCACAGAACATTAAACAAAAAAAAAAATCTAAACAAAAAAAAGTTATGAAAATTATTGTTTGTCTCACGGCTGCTCCAAATAGGACTGTACATGTTTTTAATTTGAATAAAATAAATAAATAAAATTATAAAAAAGAAGAGCTTACTGAAGGCTTTTCTTGCATTTACTACAATTTAGGGAGTAGATGTATCCTTGTTTGATTTAGAAACATGCATGATCAATAATAATTGTGGGCCTGGTGTACTGATTGATCAATTACTCATAGACGGTAGGACAGTATAGACTGATAACTATGTTGACGTTGACTTCCAGTCTAACCGGCTGTAGCTGAATATCTGTATTTTACATAGAGCGACCGCCTATCTGACCTCCACTACACAGCTATTTGGGAACACGATGACCCTTGGTAAGAATGATTGTCAGACTTTCAGGGTCCGACTACTCGTAACGAGTGTCAAAGATCTACAAATGATAGCCGGGATTAGAGGCTCAAATTGCGGAGGGGCTTCTCAGATTCCAACATACTTACGAATTAGGTACTAATCCATAGAGAATGTTTAGTGCATTCGCGCGTGAAATACGCTACAAGTTGTTTATGACTATGATACTTGTGTTGCCACTCGGAAAACACAATCCAACCGCAAATCATTTTGTAATATGCCAACACCGACAAGAAAGCGCTCAGAAATGGGTACGAAGAAATATGAGGATTGCTCTGTTTTGCATATTAATTTGTGCAATGTTACTACAATTTCATCGATTTAGTTTGTTCACTTCTTTTGGATCAAGCTATTATGAAAAATAAAATGACACTAACAGAGTTTCAGCCATTGACGATGTTTGGAACTAGGCTATCGCCATTTGTCGCAAACTTGGCATCCCCATTGTCTTGGTTAGGGCAGGTTTTTTTTTTAACTTTTGGTTAAAATGATAAAGTACGTAATAGAACGCCTAACATTTTAAAAAACGCTACTGAAAGTGCCAAACTCGTCGCTAAATTGGGCTTACTAATTTTGAGTTGTTATCGAAACGTTTAGAAGAAGTTTAAAAAAAAGTTTTGAGTTTAAAAGTATGAACCCGATTTCAACATTTCTAGACACATTTAAATAACCCACATCTTTGACCAGTCTATAGATTATACGAGTTAGAAACTAGCCAGTTCTGTAAATAAGAAGATTCCCGCATTGCCAGTACTGCCAGTCTATTGGACGGACATTATCTGCTAATGACTGTTAGATCGCGTTTAATGGGTTAGGGTGAGTGGCCACGAGATACGCCGAGTAGATTAAGAAAGGAATTTATCTATACAAATTGTTAAGTGTGGGTCAAGATGAAAACGACGAGCTGTGCAGAACGGTTTATATTTTCAAAATGTAGGTACAAAACTTTTGGCGGAGGAAGCGCGCGTTGCATGTCGCGTTTGTAATGGCACTGTCTATTAGCAAAAAAAATGTGGCGGTCCGAGACTCGCCCCTCTTCCGCTCATACCCCGCGCACTTCCTCTTACAATGTCGTATCGCACCGCTAACATACCCCACCCCAGTGCTGCCTCAGCAGCACTCTTCATCTACCGGTATCCGAGCAATGCGCGTAACCGATCTAGTCAAAATTCCAGATTTCGTTTTTACTCGAACCATTCTGACTCGGTCATCTTTTCCTGGCATGACATCCTGAATAATTCCTTTGGGCCAAGAGTTGCGGGGACTGTCTGGGTCCACTATAAGTACAAAGTCGCCCACTTGTACATTTTTGCGTTCATCTTGCCACCTCTTGCGGGGCAGCAAGTCCGGTAGTACTTCCTTGACCCATCTGCGCCAGTACATGTCAGCCAATCTCTGTGCAATTCGCCATTGTTTGCGCAGATAAACGTCTGAATCATCAAATTTTCCGATGTGAGGTAAGGCAGACGACGATCCCAGCAGGAAATGATTAGGTGTTAATGTTTCAGGATCATTTGGGTTCACAGACACGTGAGTCAACGGCCGGCTGTTCACCATATTCTCAACTTCTGTCAACAGAGTGTTAAGAGTTTCATCTCTCGGCGCACGTTCTTTCAAGATTACTCTCAGGCTGGTCTTTACGCTTCTGATGAGTCTTTCCCACGCCCCACCCCAGTGGGGACTCGCAGGCGGTATGAAAGTCCATTTTGTTCCTCGATTTAAGGCCTCATTTTTCAGCACTTCTTCGTCCAGCTCCTTTATAGCTTTTTTCAGCTCCGTATTCGTTCCTCGGAGATTTGTTCCATTATCGGAATACAAATATTGAGGCCATCCCCGTCTCGCGGCCATCCTTCGCAATGCCATAATAAAGGAGTCGGTTGTAAGATTAGTAACTACTTCCAGATGGATTGCTCGTACTGTCAAACAGGTAAATAAGACGCCGTATCTTTTCTCGCGACGTCTTCCCACCGTAACTTCCATGGGACCAAATAAATCCACACCACAGTAAGTAAAGGGCCGTTCGTGATGGGCCACTCGAGCACCAGGTAAGTCTCCCATTCTTTGTACTTCTGGTTTGGATTTTCTAATTTTACAAGTTGAGCACTTAGATGTTACATGCTTAACGGTAGGTCTAAGTCTGGTGATCCAATATCTTTGTTTGATTTCATTTACTATAGTTTCTTGATTTCCGTGTGCATAGTAGTAATGATAATACTTGACGATCAATTTAGCAATATAACTTCTTCCATTTAATATTACAGGGTTTTTAGTTTCAGGTAGAATACCAGCAGCAACCCCGATGCGGCCACCGACCCGCAACACTCCGTGTTCGTCCAGGTAAGGAGACAAGGTAAGTATGTTACTTGTTTTTGGTACACATCTGTGGTTTTTTATCGCAGATAACTCCTTGCTAAACCATTCAGCTTGGGACTTTTTCAGTAATAATATTTCAGCATTCTTCATGGTGTCGTCGAACTCAAAGGTAAGCTTCTTGCATTTATTTATAAACTTGAGTACCATAGAAGCCGATCGACGTAAGCGTAGCCATGAACTAAATCGAGTAGCATCAGGTACGGGTAAGTAAATATGTTGTGTATCTTCTTTTATTAAATTAATACATTCCAATAGTGTTTCTTTCCTTTCACCAGATATGACGTCAAGCGGCCATTCGTCTACTTCGCAGTGTAAGAACGTTGGGCCGTATATCCATTCATTTGGCAGTACAGGGTAGGAGTAGTTTTCTCTCGTAGCAGTATCGGCTGCGTTTAGCTTTGTTGGTACGTATCGCCATTCATTCATCTTGGTTAGCTCATCAATTTCGCCTAACCGGTTTGCTACGTAGACTTTAAAATCACGAGCATCATTTCTTATCCAGTGTAGTACTGTTGTCGAGTCGCTCCAGAATATTCGTCGCTCAGGTTTTATTGTATGTTCTCGTGCAACTGAGTCTGCTAATCTAGCTGCTAAGACAGCAGCTTGAAGCTCCAAGCGCGGAATAGTAATCGGTTTGTTTCCTACAACCCGACATTTACTCGCAATGAATGCTACGCGTATAATATTCTTGTCGTCAATCCATCTCCAATACGCGACGGCGCAATATGCCTTGCTAGACGCATCACAAAATATATGCATCTGTAGGTTTCTATAACTAGCATGAGTAGGAATCTTTCCATCATTTAACATGCAACAGCTGTGTGTCATAGCCATAGCGCTCGTAGCCGATTCCGCGTCCGCTACGTTCGTAGCAATCTTCGTAGCACTCGTAGCCGTAGCGCTCGTGTTGGATGGCGGGGGAATTTTGTCTTTCTTCTCGCTCACTCCTATGGTAGCAGCCGGATAATGCCTTGGCAAGCCAAAATCTTGTAATGTTTTCAATAAATTGATCCATTTTGACCATTTCTCGAACACTGTATCAGGTATATAATCATCCCAATTAATATTAAATTTCCAAGTTTCTTGAAGAATAATTTTTCCATTTATGGTGTACGGTGCTAGGATGCCATACACGTCAAATATAGACATGACCACACGTAACATTTCTCTCTTGGTAGGTTTTTGTGTTCCCGTTATAATATTTTCGGGTATCCGCTTGAAAGATACGTCGAATCTCAAAGTATCATCACTTGGATGCCAAATCAATCCAAGCGTGCGTTCGCCTTCATACTGTTGACCTATTTTAAATTTGACGGCTGCATCGCCGAGTAAATCTTTAGGTAAGCTCGCAAGTACTTGTTTACTGTTGCTCGTCCAATTCCGCATTTCGAAACCGCCTTTCTGGTGAATTAACATGACGTCATGAATCAGCTGTATCGCGGTCTCTTCGTCAGGTAGGCTGTCTATATAGTCATCCATATAGTGGCTTTTATATATAGCAGAAGCCGCAGCGGGCATTGATGACTCATACTGCTTCGCGTTCTTGTTCTTTACGAATTGGGCTACGAAGGGCGAGCAATTAGCACCAAAAATTAGGGAAGTCATTACATAAGTATTTATAGGTCCTGCTGGTTCTTCTCTATATAGGAATCGGAAGGCGTCCTGGTCTTCTGGTCGAATTTTTACTCTGAGGAACATATCTTTAATATCTCCAGACACGGCTACTCGGTTTTCTCTAAATCTTAGCATAATGCCGAATAACGACATAAGTAGGTCGGGGCCTTTCAATAAGTAGTCGTTAAGTGATAATCCATTTGTTCTAGCTGCCGCGTCGAACACTAAACGCAGTTTTTTCTTGTTGGGGTTATCGACTCCAAAGTGAGGTAAGTACCAAGTTTTCGGTGTAACATTTAAGTTATTACATATTTTTGCGTAGTCGTTATCGAATAGATGTCGTACGCGTTCTTTGTACCTATTCGCATATTCTTTGTTTCTGGTTAATTTCAATTCTACTCCTTTCAGTCTACACATAGCCGTCGGGTACGAGTCCGGCATCACACATTTCTCGTCTCGCCAAGGTAAGCCAACATGCCATAGACCATTGATGAGTACTGAAGTTCGTTCTAAACTTTCAACAGCGCGTAAGTCTTCTGAGTTCTGTCTTGGCTTACCAGATACGCCCATAGACTCGATTGAGAACGACCTTCGCACCTCCTCCTGGATTTCTCGTAGTTCACATTCTGCGTCTATGACGTCACTAGTGACAAACAATGAGGAGTGGCGTACAGTAGAATTAGGTAAGTAAACATTAGGTACCCTTCCATGCAGGCACCAGCCCAGAGGCGTCCGGGTGGCACAGGGTTCATCGGGTTTACTCAACCTCACTTCCAAAGGTAAGAGAAGGTGACAATTATCTTGTCCGATTAAGACTTGTGGTTGTAGTTGTGTTTCTGTGCATAAATTATGGCTGATATCACTTAGGTGCGCGTAGTTTTTACTATTTACTGTGGACAGACTTGGCGGTAAGTTTAATTCATCAACGATTCGCGCGTCGATTGTAAACATCTTGTTATCAGCACCACACAAAGTCACTTTTGCGCGCTGTGCGTTGCACACTAGCTCCGTGTCGTTCCACGCGCCACACACACGAAGACATTCCCGGCGGCCGCGCAGCCCCACTCTCTCCGCCAGCGAAGCGCTAACCAACGACACAGTCGAACCGTCGTCCAGCAGAGCGGTCGCGCTCACACTTCCGTTGGGTCCGTGAATGTTTATAGGTACAATCTTTAACATAACGGAACAGCTGACATTAATATTTGTTATTGTCTCGGATGGAACTTCAGTTTCGGGTGGAACTTCAGGTTGTACCGCTGGCACGGGTTCACTATTGTTTTGACGCGCCACATAATGTAATAATCGGTGATGAGATTGTCCACAATTATTTACGTCACAGCTGGGAGCGGTGCATGTGTCCCTACGATGATGCGCTGTTAAACACTGATAACAAATACCGTTACGCTTTACGTGCGACCATCTGTCCTTTCGTAGCGATTTTTTAAACTTTTTACACTCGGTTAATTTATGAGTACCGGTACGACAATAACGACACTTTTCTTCACTTTGTCCATTTTGTACTAGAATAGTTTGTATATTGTTCACTTTATCACTTTGTTTACGTTTGAAATTGTCCGTTCTAGGTTGTAATAAAGTAGCACTGCAGGTTGATATTTTCACAGCTTCTTCGGTGAGGAATTCTGATAATACATCTAGTCTAGGTTTAGGTGATTCGGCGGTGATAAACGGGAAACTATAGTCTGTCCACTTCGCGAGCAGGGTGGTAGGTAGCTTAAATAGGATAATGTTAGCTACTTCCATGCCTTGCAGGTATTCATGGCGACCGAGGGCTCGTACAGCTGCGACGTAGTTCTTTATTTTGACGGAAAATGGTATTAGTTCTCGATGGTAATCTGCAGAAAGATTGTTCATCCTTTTTATGTCTGACACGATGCGAGAAAGAATGACGTCTACGTTTCCGAATTGTAGTTTCAAAGTGGACATTACGTCTGTAGATGAAGCACCACTGATAAGCAGGCCGGCTACAGCTTCGTGAGCGGCGCCACGTAAACACTTGCGTAACCGCCAAAGGTTTTCTTTATCGGTGAAGTTACAAACCTCTGTGGATTCCATATAAGCTTGCTCGAAATGAAGCCACTCTGTTGGGTCTCCGCTGAAACCAGGGAGTTCTTTCGGTGTGCTAAGACGACTCATCAGTTTGGTATTTTGCTGGATGGCTGACGACGTGACGAGATCTTTGAATGCGCTTGTAAGCTGTTGAACTGCTCCTTCTGTGTCGGTCGGGTTCGTGTGCGACTTGTGTTTATCACTGTCAAGCTGCTGTAGTTCATGTTGACTGCGCTCCAACCACTTCTCGATGTCACCCGCGCCGTCATTTTGTTCCGATGTTTCTGATGGTGGACTGTATTCTTCGTCGAGTTCGGCTAGGTCAGCCGCTAATTTTCTATCAATGAGTCCCATTTCTATGCGCGCCTTCGCCTGGGCTGCTTCTAGTTCCAGTCTCCTTTTTTGTGCTTGTATCGATTGTGATGATGACGGTTTCTTGGACCTGACTGACTGACGTGATGCATGTGAAGGCGGATTTTGTTTTCCAGCTCGTTCCGATTTCACTACACTCGCGGCACAAGAACTTTTTACTTCAAGTTCATCATCCTTTTTCTTTACTGGTGTAGGCGGTGGCATTTCCTGTGCTCCTGTTGCCAATTGTAGCTTTGACTCCAATTCCTTCTCCTCTCTTTGTTTTCGAATGGTACTGCGGGTATTTACCATCATTGACCTTGGCGGCGGAGTCTTATACATTCAAGATCCGGCTCGAAGGACCAATGTTAAGTGTGGGTCAAGATGAAAACGACGAGCTGTGCAGAACGGTTTATATTTTCAAAATGTAGGTACAAAACTTTTGGCGGAGGAAGCGCGCGTTGCATGTCGCGTTTGTAATGGCACTGTCTATTAGCAAAAAAAATGTGGCGGTCCGAGACTCGCCCCTCTTCCGCTCATACCCCGCGCACTTCCTCTTACAATGTCGTATCGCACCGCTAACACAAATAAATAAAATTGAAATGTCTGTTTGTAATTTCAAAATAACAGCTTTTTTTGAATGCATATGAAATATTTATACGGTTCATCTAACAAAAAAACATTTTTTTAAATTTTTGTCTGTCTTTCTGTTTGTACCGGCTAATCTCCGAAACGGATGGACTGATTTTGGCGGGACTTCTATTGGCAGATAGCTGATGTTATAAGAAGTAACTTAAGTTTCATTTTAGAAAAAGGATTAGGGTTTCGTGCATAAAATTAAAAGCCTTGAAGTTGGTAACAAAATTAAATCCAAAATAATTTCACGCGGACGAAGTTCGCGGTCAACAGCTAGTTAAAAATAAAGGCGTTTAGTTTAATTATAAGTACAAACGTAGTTTTAAAGTAGTAGGTATTACCAAAATGAACTAATGACATTAACCAAAATGTATTAGTAGGCATACATTTTGGTTAATTTAATTTAATTTTACAATTACGTAAGTAGTTAATAATTTTATTAGCATAATAACTGCCCAGTTTCTGATTTGAGTATTTGAATAGGGAACTAACTAGTCCATCTCTATTGGAGCTGATTACTTAAATGTAATGTGGCACTCGAAATTAAAAATTAAAACGTGCGTGGAGGTTGACTAGTCCTTCAATAATCAATTCCAAAAACTGCCAAATGATCAGCCTAATAATGTTCTCAGTGTTGGGACCATATAATTATAGTGTCATGTATACAAGACGGGCCTTGTGCGGGTACCTAGACATCACAAGTCTTCGAATTTTTGGTTCTGGGTCATGCCGGTTTCCTGATATTTTCGATTCTCTTAACTGACCGTGATCACAATCACAACGAAATCTTCATTTGCTATTCCTATTTTTAAGAATCCAGTACTAATAAAATCAAAAAAGTAAGTCGTTTCGTTATAAAGTAACTCAATCCCTTCTTCACTCATCTTGCACTAAATAAGTGCACACAAGCCCTTACGTCTGATAATGTCAATACAGGCTGAACGCGTTGCGTAACATGGACACATTAAAAAAAATTGTTGACAGCTTGCCGCCATATTTGATTACACATTAAGGGCCTGTTCCACTGCTTGGTTGAGAAAATCTTGATTTTAATTATGTTATGAAATATGAAAATAGGATTTTAATGGTTCAATAAAGTTTTATAAACATGCCTGACTGGATACAGTAAATGTGGAAAAATAATATTATAATGAGATAATTAAGTGTTTAAGTAAAACGTTAATAGTAATTAGAAATAGAGTCCAACCATCGGTAGAAAATGAAATGGTTTTCACAAAAATAAAGTAATAAATATGAAACAATTACGAAGTTTATTATAAACACACATTTAATAATTTAAATAAAAAGAAGTAAATTTTTTCTGTTACACTAAATTGAAAGAAACCAATGTAGTGTTGTGAAAATATTATTGAATATAAATTAGTTTACTCCTCCATTTCAGTCAATATTAGCTTATAATTGATGCACTGATTGCACTACCGTTGAGAATCAAGAACATAATAAATAAATTATGTTATTGCGATACGCATATTCTGAATATTTAGCAATTATCTAAGAACGGAACGAACGGGAAAATATCTCGCAAGTATCATCCGCACGAAATTACGAGAAGTCGTTGCAAGAAATGTGAATTGCATTCTATTAGATCAGATAAGACAATATTTTGTGATTGAAAAGTGTAGTAATGATTTTTCCTAACACTACAAATATATACTTATTATTATTACTTCTAATATGTTACTTTCAATGCCGAAAATTCAAGCTGTACTAAATGCAATAATGTTTACGCAATATATGTTGCAAAATATACAGTTATTTTTTTTTAGGTAGTGTCTTACATAGACAGATGTATTTTGGAACTTTAGTAGTAGTTATATTTGATAGTATGTTACATAATATCTAGTATTTTATTTGGTATTTATAATCAAATTGGCAAGACATGGGCAATAAATAAATGTAGAAAACAACACGAGGCTAACGAACTTTATCTTTTGCCACACAAATTTTCAACTTCCCTACCGTGGAAATTAAACATAATTGCCGTGAGAATATATTATTAAGAAGCTAGAAATTTGCATGGCTTTTTAAAATTATATTCGCCATATATTATGTTTTTACGGTCACCAGTGCAAGATTGAATTAATTTACAAGAATTTGAAATAAATTCATTGAATAAACTAGTTTTTTTTTAAAATAATACGTAGTGTTGTTACATCATGTTCTGCGACCTATAGAGAAACTGCTTCGAGTCTTTTATTTATTTATTGTCTTCCTAAAGAGGTGTACTACTTTTTTATTTAGATATAAAATCGTGACATCGGAAATGCACAGGAGTGCAACGAGGCTTTGTTTCTTTTTTTTTTTGGGCTTCTGTTCTTACTTCTCATGACATCTGTCTAAGATCTCTACACACGCCCTCACTGAATTACACACTGAATTACACTACTACTGAACTACACTATTACTTCACTGAATTACAGTCGAGACTAATAGCTTAATGTGCTGTTTAACGTTTCTTAGGAACAATAACGATCACCTTTCGCCTGTCCTTATCCCAATTTATTTGTGGTCGGCGCAGTACGTCCTCTTCTTCCATACTTCTTCATTACTCGTCATCTCATCAGACACCTCCTTTCCTGCCATATCATCTTGCACACAGTCCATCCATCGTTTATTTGGTCTTTCTCTGCTCTTATACCCATCCACTTTCATACTCAACGCTTTTATCACGGCATTTTTCTCTTTTTTTAGGAACAATAACGATATCGAATACAATTCCAGACCACTACATCTAAAGGAGTAATACTCAAATAGGTACACCTAAGTAACTGCAAGTAAATAAAAGACCAAAAACATGTAAAACTTCTCTTTTTATCCAGCACTATATAATTAGACGCAGTAGGTCAGAATACAGCCCACATTCATCCCGCAGCTGTCAGAAATAAGGTCAGTTGAGCACCAGCCCCGAGATGATAGTAATTAGGGAGAACGAGCATCGTCTGCGCTCGAACATCTATAATGTACTACAATTCCTTTTTTTCTTTTTTTTTCGAACAGTCGTTTTATTCGAACCGTACCTTAAAGAGCAGGGCGTCACACACTACAAAGTGCATTGTTTTTCAGCCATTTTGAATGTCAACTTTTTTCTGTGTTAAGCTGATGAGTTCAAGCCTTGAAGGGTTGATTCGGACGATTAAGTGACGGTTAAACAACAAGAGTTTATGGACATGTTTTAAATTTTAAAACGAGGAAGCGTAGGATTGCGAAAGTGGGAACGAGTGGAGGCTTTGTCCAGGAGTAGAACAGAATGAGCTACACAAAAAATACTAAAAAACACGCATTAGAGTGACGCCATTTGAACGCCATGACTGATGGTAAACATTTGTTGATCTGTTTGTGATTTAGGTTTAGAAAGAGAAAAGATTGTGACGTCAGTTCCGATTTTGAGCAAGCACTAAAAGATCGATGTGATACTCAATTCACATTAAGCGGAGTTTAATCAAACACTAACTGCGGTTACTGATCATGTGCTGACATTGTTTCTCCATTACGTAACAATATTTATTACCGTTAGAAAGCATTGCGCGGGACAAAACAGCGGGTTTAGCGCTGTCGTGCGAATTGGCCCTAATCAATGAACACACTCGCATTACGTAATACTAAGTACATAACATCACGCCTGTAATCCCGAAGGGATAGGCAGAGGTGTACCTAATAGTACACCCACATTTCGCCAGTTATCTTTAAGTCCCATATTGTAATACCGGCGAGCCTATTGCCATCAACCGGGCACAAATCCAGATTCCGTGGTTGGTACTGAGAAATTCGTGATGGAAAAACCCAATAACACTTTGCTCGACACTAACTCGAATCAAAGACCCCATGCTCAGCAGTGGCGCTTGCGACCACTCGACTAACAAGGCAGTCAAAAAACACTAATACTTGCTCTAAACTACAACTAATACTAAATACAAACTACTAATATAGAGGACTTATTCTTTGAAATAAACAGGACATAATATTTACTTCCAGTGTGAGCTCTTAGTTACCTAGAATTAACTAGAAAGGAAAATCCGTAACACAAAAATGCATTACTTAGTCACGGAATTAGCTAATTGATGGTTAACAGAAAATTCAGGCAATATTGGGGTCCGCCATTGACAAACTATGTCATCCGCTTTCTGAATTCTTCGATAAATAAACTTAAATGATAGGTAAACTAAGATTTGCCAGCAAATTATCCAACTGATTACAGCTGTTCAGATATACCTGATGTGATTAAAGAAAAAAAATCCAAATTCTATTATCTTTATTTGTGCACATAGATATATCCTCTTTCGAAATCTCGCTGTGAAGGTAAAGATTGCTGTAAGAAAATCCAATTCTGGATTATGCTCACCGTTGTACATAAGCTATATTTATTGCAATTTGTGTGTATATCTTTTAATTTTGTATGCAACAAAGAATAAGAATCTTTAGCTCCTGAATTCTAACCACTAACTTTCGGCTACCAAGTGTTTATTCGGGTAATAACGGATAGGCAATGGCGGCAAGCAATTATTACATCCCAATAAAATCGAGTCTGATAAGTCCTCACCAATTTTCCACAACAATCATGATTGACATCTTATTGTTTCATAACCTACATAAAATGCCTTAACCCAAATAAAAAAAAAACCTTCGCAACCAAGCATAAAGTATCGGTAACCTACAAATTATAAACAAGTTCACCAATGCATCATAAAAAAGCGCTTTATAGCGAACTGTAAACAAGAAACCAATGCGTATGAGTTGAAACCTGAATATTGTAACGGGATTGGTCGATATGCGCCGCCGGACAATTCAAGAATGGAACGATATGCGCAGTCATTGTTTGATTCTCGTACGGTTCGGTACACACTGGCGCAGGTATAACGTTGCAGAGATTTCTTTGTAGGATTCAGAAAATGAATATTGGTCAAATCTTTGATGGTGGTGATGTCAACTGTAATTAAGAAGATACGACCTCTCGCAGCGTTAGATTTTTCAATGAACCTGACGATTTTTCTGTTTTGGTCACGGACTCACGGTCTAATTGAAAACATTGATAGTCAGGCATCGTCTTACATTCCGCTATGATAAGTTCACTCATGAAATCAGCACCCCAATTACGTAACATTAATCGCACTAATTTATTGCTTCATAAGTCTAAAAAATTTAACGTTATTGAACAGGCAAAATTATAGACATTGCCGTAGTAAGCGCTTCACGAAATAACCCAGCGAGTCCAGTCACACACACAATCCATCCATCAAAAAGTAAAGCTATCAGAACAGAGGAACACAAATCCATTTTATTGTCCACCATATTTGGCTTACACCTGAAAACAAGCCATCTCTCCAATACTCGGAAACTCCAGTTCTTCTCTTCGGTGGACCGTTAACATTTTTTTCTGATTCAATTAAAATTTCCTCCGTATTTAATTAGGTTTTTATAAACATCGCTTCATTGAACACGTCAGCAGGTTGAAATGTACTAAAAACTATGTTTACGGTGTCTTGTGGCTGATTTATTTGTTTATTATTGTAATTAGGAAGTTTAATTACTTGTTCTTTCTTTGTTTGCATCGTTATTGTATGTGTCTGATGGATTTCTTTCCTTGGACAATTGTCTAGACTGTGACTGTTTATTCTTGCGATACAAATCAATATCATATATACCTATATATGATATTGATTTGTTGTTAAAGCTCCCAATATTTATAAAGTACGTTATTAGCATTAAAGGAAAAACATTTTTGTTTTATTTTATTTTAAAACCAGAGAGGCCTAGACGAGTGGCAATTGCTTTCGAAGCATTTCGTATTTTTGCAATAATTTTACAAATAATTGACTTCTAATTTTCGGTTACCCCATAAAATTTTTGATTTTGTTGGTCAGCTAGTTGATGGTCTTATCTAGGCCTTTTTTCGTTTGTTTTTATAAACATTTAAAGCATAGACAAGCAGTCTTCACACGCAAACTCTTATGACATCCACAAAAAAGAAATGGCCATTACAACTGTCACTGTCACAACTTTCACTCACGTAAAAATACGAATTTAATTTCCACCATTGTCACAACAATTAAATAATTCATCAGACATTACAAAAAGGTAGGAAGTACAATATCAATTCATAGTGCAACATGTCAATGGGTAATTTAACAGCAGAATGTTGTTTGAATTCATTGGCGCGCGGCGGCCATTTTCTATTTCTCCCCTTTTCACTTCGGAAAGTTGAATGCATGGCATGTTAAAACCATGTTTTGATGAATATTTAGCTGGACCTTAAATGGCGGTTAGGTTGTGTGAGTAGTTGTTAAGTATAGAAACTTGAGCTAGGGTTGGTACGTGACCAAGTGAGAAAGTGTTAAATACAGTCGTTTAGGATAGCTGGACAACTACATGGGTTTTTATGCAAAGAAACAGTTTACCAAGGTTTTGAACTGCAATCAGAAAACAGTTATTAAAAAAAGATATGAAACGATAAGGTGATGGTTTTTCAATATAGCACTATAGCTCGTAGTTATAGTTGCTTACTTTTTTACGAATTTAGGGCGCTGTTTAACGCTGTATGTGGATTAAGTTAAATTACCGACACTTCTGCTTATAAATGATTACTAAATTACAAGCACTTATACATCAATACAACTCATGGAATTACTTAATTTGCTGGAAGTCGTCATATTTTAACCAAATAGTCTTATTTACAGTTCCCACAATTTTGCGGGCTTGGTACCAGGCAGAAATAAGAGATGAAATATTTCTATACACACTCGAATTTCTACACTGTTAGTTGTTGCATTGCAGTACTACTGCACAACAATTTATGAATCGTGCATAGAAAAAATAAAGTATTTTGTGTTAAAATGAAATACGCATCGTATCGCATGTGACTAAAAGAGTGATGAATGTTGATGGATGGAGAGGGAGAGGCAGACCAAGGAAACAATGCCACGACGGATGGATTGTGTGGGGAATGATATGAAATAAAAAGGAGTAAATGACGGTTGACAGTGGAGAATGGGAGAAAAAAACGTGGTGCGCCGACCCCAAGCAACATGGGAGAAAGGCAGGAAGAAGACGATGTGTTAAAATTAAAACTAGCAAGACCACAGACTAGAGCAAACATTCCATTTACTACATTCAAATCGTAAGAAAGCAGCAACATTTACAAACCTTTTTAAAAGTAGTAAATCAAGAACAGGTTATAATTAATCTGTCACTGTGCACTCATTTTGTCACACTTACTTCAGATCCAGCGTCAGATAACAAGTGAAATTGTCACGTCAATCTAGATCAACATGATAAGAACCGTGCAGTGTTGGTATTAAATTATTATACCAATCATGTAACTTCTAACTATTTAAAGAAGTTCTTCATCATCATCACTCTCCTGCCCTTATCCCAATTTACTTGCGGTCGGCGCAGCATGTCTTCTTCTTCCATACTTCTCTATTACTTGTCATCTCATCAGTCACCTCTTTTCTAGCAATATCATCCTTCACACAGTTCAGCCATCGTTACTTAAAATAAGTTCTTATCCTTGTTATTTGTTTTATTTATAGATGGATACTGTTTTGCCATTAAATGGCAAAACAGTCTAACTAAACGAAAATTAATAGAACTAGTAAGATCACTTACTTTGTTTTCATTTAGGTCTGAATTTACTGAGTAGGAACTAAATGCAATTTTATAAGCCTAGTAAGAAACAACAGAATAAAACAACATAAATATGGCCAGTAATAAGCAGTTTTTATGAAAAAGATTAAAAAAAAAAAAACAGATAATCGGAAACCAAACACTGTTTGTTCACAGTAAAAAATCAAAAAATAATCACTCAAAATGATAAATGATGTTTATTTTGCAAATAGGTTTTTACAAACACTTTTACACGTCTTCTTTTTTTAAACTAGATGAGGCCGGTGTTTCGTATCTGACTACTCTGAGAAGAAACAGCCGAAACAAACTCAAAGTATTTGAAAACAGTCAAATAAAAATAAATTATTCGCTTATTAATAATTGTCCACCAGAAACTAAATCAACTGAATTATTATTAATCGGTAAACTTTGCCAAAACTCCTTCCTGTTCATTGGCATAAGCTGTAATGAAGTTTTTACTATGCCTTCCTTTTTACTTTCTTTAATGCCTCTTGGAATATGTAAAGAGGATCCAATTTTTATTTTGAGCTGTGCAATTATCACACGACAATATCAAATGATTAAGATCTCTTTCTTTTTCGATCATTGCTTCAATTGCATTCACAATGTCATTAGCATCTCGTCCAGAATAGGCTTCATGCCATAGAACACAAATACTATTAACATTAGTTTTCTTTCTGATCGGTGCAAATGTCAAGTTGTAAGTTATCATTCTACTCAAGAAAAAGGATTCTTTGACTTTAGGCATGTCGGGTAACAACATAACTTTTTGTAAATCCATCGAATAGTATCTCACAGAGGAAGCATTTTCTAGGGAGGCATCTTCTTGATACTTTTGTATTGCTTTACTTGCTTTAGCTCTGTGATCCTCGTATGCAGTTTTAACATCCTCTGGAATATTTGCACCTCATTTACTTTAAGTCTTTCTTCATACAGCCCACAATCTACACATTTATCGCCTTTTGGATATTTGAATGATTTAATTCATAGTCTTCAATGTCTGTCTATATATTTCTTTACACAATTTGAAATTAAGATATTTGGTTTTAAAGTCGCTAAACATTTTATCAACAGTCAATGTTCTAGGGAGATATTTTATTTTAGGTGCATTGCTTCGTCGGTAATGGCTGACTGAGGGATTGTAGATAAGAATATGAGGATATGTTTTTTGCAAAATGAATTGAAATACCAGACCCAGTTTCTAAACATTCAATATTGTATTTGTATGGATAACGTTATTTTTCTTCTCAGTATCTTTAAACTTTAGTTATAGAAAAACATCAAACTTGCAAAAACCATGCAATCACATATTAATCATTAAAACAAAATAAGACACAAAACAAAATCTCGCCAGTTACCAACAAATCTTACATGCTTGTGTAATTATTTTGAGGCTAGGCCTTTTATTCATAATAAACCTTGGAAAGCAAAAAACCTTGCCAATATTATACACTGAAGCGTTTAAAGCCCTCAAGATCAATTTCGATCTATAAAACTGATTTTTACTCATTTTTATAGACAAAAACACGCACGCGCAACGACTTCTTCTCACTTACTAAAGTTGCGCGGGAGATTTGACGTTTATTTCAGCCATTTCATTGACTTAGTATCTACATGAACCATTTTATATCCAAGTATCTACAAGCACTTACTGGGTTTTTAAAATGGTTGATGTTAGATACTATGTTTTAATCTTGTAATTTTTGCATTTTGAAAACGTTTACCGTAGATACTAGGTTTCCGACTTTGTGCAACTTCGTTTTTGACTAATTTTTGGGAGTTTTTGCTATCCTAGTATGTGGAGAGTGGTCTATAAGGTCGAAAAATGCAAAAACACGCTTTTTTTTAAATTTGTCAGATACTAGGTTTTGAAATTGGACAGCCGATTTGTATCATCAGTGACACTTATATCATGGAGCAGACGAATTCATTAATCTGGTCTGATTCAATCAAATCGAAGGACAATATAGTCGAAATATCTGTTAGATTAGCAATTCTAATGTCATTTTTCATTCAGTAGCAATGTTTTCAAATATCATATACAGATGAGTATAGTAAGCGCCAGATAAACGTGGAATAACGGTCATTGACCCACATACATTTATTGACATACTTAATTCCGAAAACAATAATAATGACATAAAGCTGTCCCGAATAGACATGTATCGTGATCCTTTCCTGTTTTTAGTAATGAAAAACGATTCATTTATTATCCGCGTACCTACGCAGAGAAATTAAGGAAAGGGCATTGAACTTCATTCCACGTTTATCTGGCGCTTAATATAGTAAAAATGTCTCAAGATCTTAAGAGCTGATTTTGCATGATCATTAATGTCAGGCATTTCGAAACGTGGGGCTATCATTTCTGATTTGGCTTAAAATTGTATAGATAAACTGGAGAAAAAAGCACTAGAGATAATCATAGAGCAGCTAAAATAATTAGTATTGTGAGAATAGAGCAAGAGTAGCAAGGAAACTCCTAGATCGACAACCGCCAACCACTAAAATTCTGGATGTTATCACTCCATACCCTTTCCAAAGCCACATTCCTGACTAAGTTCTAGCCAGAACAAAGGCTAAGTTCAATAATTTGCAGCGACTCGGCGTTATAACGCCTGTACCGGGAACCGAGGACCGTTACGTTGCCCTAGCGCCTGCGCCCGCGCCGGCCGTGCAACGCGCATACATTTGTGTGGGATAGTGTTGGGCTAGTATCGATTAAGCATAGGTTATGAAGGAGATTTAATGCATGGAGATTGTGATATACAACTGGGTATCTGAGTTCTTTTTTCACTCAGTTGTTAAAGTTTTAAAGGATAAATACATTGCTCTCAGCTGCAACGTCACTATTTACGGAAGCCTTTTCGTAGACTTCTTGCTTTCTCATAGGAGCCAATCGTGTCCTTTTGGTCTGTTAATACGGTTTTGCCACTTTGGTTTGCTGCCTGCAACACAATGTCAATTGCAAGCATACTCTGAATCGAATATTGTTGTCATAACGTACGTTCCCAGATTCTTTCTTAAAACTTCTTGGTATCGGATTGTCAGCCTTTTAAAAATATATTTCGACTGCTTTACATCCCTCCATCTGTAGGGAGGTCGATCCCCGGCCATTCTTATCCCATCAACTAATCTTCTAATACTTTTCAATCGACCATTTCCCCTCACTAGTTCACACTCGGATTGCAAAGCAATTAAGTGTTATGGCCGTGGATTACGACGAGCAGCCCACTGCCCACCACTTCCCGGTTGCACGGCGCTATGATTTATTGTGAATTCTACAAGAGTAGCGGGTTACTTGATAAAATGCATGCCGTATCGCCACGCTGGGCTGGGCAGAGTAAAACTAGTATGATATAGTGCAATGTTGAGAGAGATTTTTTGTGCTGTTGGCTCTTGTAGGAGCAAGTCATTTATTCTAGTATAGTTGACGAATACTAGGAGCAGCTTGTGGCTAAATAATAACAGCCGCTCGAGTCGACCTTTAGGTTAAACCGCGCTTGCCAAGGTACCAACCTTGATGGGTGACCACTCATTATATACCAAGTTTTCTTCGTCCCTTGGAAATCACGTCATGCCGATGGTCCCGATGGATCGAAGTAGTCAGTGGCCCGAAAGTCTGACAACCAGTCTTACCAAGGGGTATCGTATTACTCAGTACTAACTGGGTTGTGGAGGTCAGATAGGCAGTCGCATAATGTAAAATACTGGTATTCAGATGACGAGTTGACTTAGTTTATTGTCCAAGAGATTCAGGTTGCTGGTTCTGAAATATCTGCACATA
Organism: Standfussiana lucernea; assembly: GCA_964057025.1. Taxonomy (NCBI): domain Eukaryota; kingdom Metazoa; phylum Arthropoda; class Insecta; order Lepidoptera; family Noctuidae; genus Standfussiana; species Standfussiana lucernea. Next base: position 15,567,334 of record OZ059798.1, on the reverse strand, counting down.
CGTCAACCATTTCTTTTGTGTTATCATAGTAAGTTACTTCGTTAGTGTAGTGATCACGAGGTCCCTTCGGCTTCGATTCTCAGGTCTGGTAATGAGTTATTGGGTTTTTTACATCAGGAATGTGTCAGTTGCAGGCTGGAGTTTGGATGTCCGGTTCATAGCAATAGGCTCGCTCCTATTACATGAGACTTTAACGTGAAATGTGGGTGAGGGGTGTACTATGGTACATTTCTAGTTAATTTGTTAGGTGAACTACAAGCGTGATGTTATGTAATGTTATGTTATGTTATTTCTTCTGGTGTAGTTGACCAATTGCCAAGATATTCAGGTTCTTATTGAATAAGATTGGAACATATTTTGCTAGCAGTTACAAGGAAAACAATTTAACATTTACTTGCCAATGAGCAAAACAATAGTACTACGAAACAAAACAATGCTATAAAATCAAAACAAATTCTTTTATAGTGTAAATATAAAAAACAAAACAAATGCTTCAATAGTGTAAATAGATTTTGTAATATCATCCATCATACTCGTAGTAAACAATGTCCTCATCTCGCTCTAATCTTTCCAGTTTGTGATGCTGTCATGATTACTTCTGGTAGGTAAGTTCCTATAACAGGGTTTGCATAAGCAGAGTCTTCATCTATACTCGTATATCATCATCTGCCCAGCCTTTTCCCAACTATGTTGGGATCGGCTTCCAGTCTAACCGGATGGAGCTAAATTCCATTATTTTACATGGAGCGACTGCCTATCTGACCTCCACAACCCAGTTCGCACTGGGTAATGCGATACCCTTTTGTAAGACTGGTCGTCAGGCTTTCGGGCCAATGACTACCTGTATCGACTGTCAAAGATCTACAAATGACAGCCGGGACCAACGAATTAACGTGCTTTCCGAAGTATGGAGGAAACTTGGTATGTAATGGAAGGTCTATCATCCACAGATCGAACTATGCGCGGCTCAACCTTGAAGATTGACCCATGCGGCTGTTATTATTTAGCTACGAGCTCCTCCAAATAGTCCATAGTCTGCTAAACGCTTAATTGTATCGGTCATTAAATGACCCGATTTAGAACACCAACTATATAACATACATAAAGCCTTTATTTACTGAAAAACTAAAACTAATTACAATTAGAACATAAATTAAACAAAACATAACTATTGCACTTCGGCGTCTTCGTCAATCAGTGCGTCCTTTGACGCATAGGCCTCCACCAGGCTCCTCCATTTGTCACGGTCTCGTGTGTCTCTAGCCCACAAAGCGCCAGCTGTCTCCACAATGTCATCATACCAGCGTTAGCGTTGTCTTCCTCTGCGTCTTCTAGATCCATCCCTGATTTGCCATTCCGTTACGGTTTTTGGCCACTTATGGTTTTATCACGGAGCATATGACTAGCCCATCTCCATTTCAATTTTTTGTGTGAAGAACAGAACACCAACTACATGAGTTCGAATGATGAGTTGCACATCTCATTGCACCTCTTCCCCTCCCACGGTACACTTTGTAAACAATTAAAATATTAATGTTTTACATTTCCGTGTCATGTAAACCTCTCAGGCATAACCGGTTATTTCCAGATTGTTGAGAACTAGTTTCAATTAAAACGTGGATGTTGGACATTCTTTGGCTGAAAGTAAAGTAGGTCTGAAACTGGTAACGCAAAGTAAGTAAGCGTGGTGATCAAATGTTATTCGAGATAAAAGTGGCTATTGGGAATCTTATGCGACCATAAACACGACAAAAACAAATACTTTCCCAACGCTATAATAAAAGATTTTTTGAAAAACTGCCGTGTTTTGGATATTGCCAAACTCCTATCCTATTTGCAAGGAAAATTCCCTTAAGAGGATCATCTCATCCCATTTCCATAACAATTGTTTTTAACATGGCCGCTCTACAATTTTTCCTAGCATTGGGCGATACTCTTGTCCGGGAAAGTATTAAGGTAACCAATCGCAAATTATTGTTATCAGGTGAAACGAGAACGCAACAGTTATTTTCTTGAAAATACCCAATCTCTTGATAGCTGTTTCTAATGCCTAACCTGGCGTCACAGTTTTGATGCCGCCCATGGTCTTCTGACTTGGGTTTTACATGCCGTCGAGAAATATCTCTCAGGTATGCTAGTTTCCTCACGATGTTTTCCATCACCGAAGCAAGTGATAATAATGCAATACGGACATGATTCCGAAAAATCAGAGTTGCGTGTCTTGGGTTCGAACACGAGAACTATGACTTGGCAGTCCAAAAGTCACACCAATAGACTATCACTGCTGCTCCTTGAGTTATGAGTCGAGTTACACGATAACTGACAAATGCTTGCACTGGCTGGACAGGTCCACTCAAATCTGTGTGGTTCTTTCTTCAAAATACCATCTCAGACCCTCATCTGTATGGTCCTCATATGAGTGTATCAAGATTATGTCTGGACCTTAAAAAATACTATGACCTCTGAGTTTGTTTCGGCTGTTTCTTCTCAGAGTAGTCAGTAATAGTGTTTGTAAAAACCTATTTGCAAAATAAACATTATTTATCATTTATCAATCCTCAAACAAGCAACTGGATTGCTCTGCACAGTTCTGGAGTATTCCACTAACCATTAGAAAAGACGACACAATCAATCGAACACAAAGGTCAGTACAATCGACGCGAATCCAATCGGAAACGGTCACGGGCCATCGATTCCGAATCGTTCCGAACTCGATGAGTTTACGTAAGTAATGATTACTTTATGTAATGTTTCCTACAGCGGATGTCGATCGATTTTAGATTAAGTATACCGATTATTATAGATTCATCGATGATTTATGGTAATTAGTGGGTTTGGCAATAATTATGGATAATACGTGTGCGCTGCGAGGATTTGGAAAATAATGGATTTGATTAATTAAGTTTTCAGGTCAATGGTAGTCATCATCTGCCTAGCATTTTCCGAACTATGTTGGGGTCGGCTCCCAGACTAATCAGATGCAGCTGAATACCAGTATTTTACATGGAGCGACTGCCTAACTACCCTCCACAGCCCAGTTAGTACGATACACCTTGGTAAGACTGGTTGTCAAACTTTCAGGCCACTGACTACCTGTAACGACTGTCAAAGATCTACAAATGATTGCCGGGACCAACAGCTTAGCGTGCTTTCCGAGGCACGGAGCAAGCTCGGTAAGTAATGGGCGGTCACCCATCCACGGACCAACCTAAACCGAACCATAGCATCGACTTTCTACATCCACGTCACATCTAAGGAATGCGTATCCACAATATATTTCATAATACCAACATTACTGACATGCATATCAAGATTGCCTCACCGAGCCCTTTCGTGCCTACACCACAAATTGCTGTAGCCATTCAAGGTTGGTCGCTGGATGTTGGTTAAGCAATCGGATGTCGGCTCACTTAAATGGGTACCTGCCTATTTACCATATCTAAATACTGGTTGAAATATTTTAATATTCTTGAACTTAAACAAGTGGCTATCGCTGTCAGATTTTTGCAACTGCCTTCGAAAGGATTGACAACATTTTTTTTTTTTACATATATATACATACATATTTAACATCACGCTTGTCATCTCCGAAGGGAGCAGAGGTGTACCTAATAGTACACACCAGTTATGTTTTTTAAGTCCCATGTAATAGGGGATGAACCTATTGCCATCAACCGGGCAACAATCCAGACTCAGTGGCTGCTAATGAGAGATTTCTGATGGAAAAACCCAAAACACTTTGCCCGACCCGGGTATCGAACCCAGGACTTCATGCTCAGTAGTCGCGCTTGCGACCGCTAGTCCAATGAGGCAGTCTTGCGTCAGCATTATTAATGGTTATAATAAAATCTAATCTACATACTGTGAAGGAAACAGATTTATGGATCACTAAAGCACATGGAGCATCAATGCAGACCCCGTGAAATCCATTTTTTCTTTTTTTAAAAAAAAGCGTTGCCTTTTTAATATCGGCCCTCTGGTGCTTATGAAGTGGGTCTGTACGTTTCATGGATTTATTTGGCAGTCTCTCGTGTACAAACTTACGATAGTTTTGGTAGTTCTTTCTTACCCAATAAACTTCTAGTTTCTCAACCCTGAATTAAATAAACCTAATACCATACTCTCCAGTAACGAGCAATTTGTCAAGAACAATAGCTCCATAGCTTGCCCAACGCCGACAATAGGATTCGGCTCGGCCTAGAGGGACGGTCCGCAAAATAACACCGATCTTAACAAATAGGTAATTGTGTGAGTTCGGTAATGGTACCTATGTTTTATTCTTGTTTGTGAAGTGTGTGGTCATCGGATAGAGACAATCCTATTTGTTGTTGCTTTCGAAATAATGGGAGGTGACGCTGTTATTTTATTTGATGTTAAAATAACCTCTTCGAGTTAAAATGCTGAAAATTAACGTCCCACGGACGATCAGTTGGCTGCTGTCACCTTACAGACTGGGTATTTTCACTACGCCATGAACTACGGTCATAGTTTGTGCAGAACACATTCACAAAAGGAAAAATAGAGGCCCTGTTCAGAGAGGCTAAAAAACCATAAATATCTTAAAAAAAAAACGACTTTTTGAAAAGAGTTGTGGATGTAAAACCAGGAAGAAAAGAAGTTCCAGTTTCAAATTTATTGTGCGAACCGCCAGTCTGTGGAATTCACTGCCGGCTGCTCTGTTCCGTGATCATTATAATCTGGATCTATTCAAGGTTCGAGTGAATCGGTTTCTTCTAAGCCAGCGTGCTCTACCCTAGGCCGCGTCATCGCTTCACATCAGGCGAGTCGCGGCCTAACGCGGGCCTCTTTAGTAAAAACAAAGGAACCACCCTCTAAATCACCGTTTCAAATAACAGCCTAACATTTTGGCCCGTGCTGCGTATGCAGAAAATAGACCCCAAAAATCCTAAACCCTTTATTGCTGGTAGTACAAAATTGATCAGCTGTTTAGATGGACACAGTTCGATGCATGGCTATTGCTTTTAACACCATTGTATTGGACTAGCCATAGATTGGTCCAAGGTCGTAGATGTTCTTAATAGAAATAAACGGTTCAATCAAATTAAAGAGTCTATGTAGGCTCTTTTTCTGTCTAACAACTGGTGTTACCCAGTACAGGGTTGTGGCGGTCAGATAGGCAGTCACTCCACGTAAAATTCTGGTATTCAGCTGCATCCGGTTAGACTGGAAGCCGACCCCAACATAGTTGGGAAAAGGCTAAGTAGATGGTGATGAATAATAATGAGACGAAGCACTTAGATCTTTTAGAAATGTGATCTTAGTCCGTAATAATAAACGAAGAGAAACTCAAACATATAAACCAAAGAATATAAAAAGCAATACTAATACGTTTTTCCAACTAGAAATAACAATTACTTATCAGTCGTAAATCACAGCAGAACTCGTAAATATACTCATTAGCTTGTTACAATCATAACAGCGGTGAAAGTGTTAATGTTCAATGAAATGGGTATGAGCAGAATAATGTCTGTAATTGCAATCAGCTAACTATGTAAGCTTTACGACCCTAAGCAAGGTAAGATTTTATAATGCAGGAAAAGGAAGAATGTGAATGTACTACAGACCTTTCACTGTTCCTATTAGCCACGTTGGAGTTGGTTGGCTGGTCGCAAGTACGACTGTGGAGAACCCGAGAATCCACCCAAGACCTCATTCCTGGGTCCGATTACCGGGTCGAGCAAAGTGTTATTGGGTTTTTAACGTGTTGCTAACATCATAAGTATCAATCTTTTTTATAATTTATCAATCCACTAAGAAAATTGTTTGTATTTAATGTTATTTTATGTATTTTACCTGTTTTTATGTGATGTTATTTTAATTTGATTTAATTTATTGGCGCTTATTACCTAGTAAGTTAGCTTATCTTTGTAATTTATTATTTTGTGCATGTGGTGTTTACCTATAAGTAATTGTTACGCTGTTATTTAATTTTATGAATGTGCTATGTCTCTGTATTCGGTGTGACAATTGTTGGTGAACCTAATTCAATAAATAAATAATTCAATAAATAAAATAAAATAAGTAATCATAACTTATACATGTTGCTATTGTTCTGTTGAGTTATGGTGGTAACGAGCAACTCATGTAGGTACAATGAGGCCTATCGTTTTTGAGCTCACCAGATGGCGCCACCGTCGAGTAAAGTCCTGTCATTAATTCTATTTTATACTTTAAAGTACCAATAACTTCATAAAAAGTTTATTTAATTACGTTTAACAACATAGTGTAAACTTAAGGTACATATTTACAATATTTTCTGTAAAATTAGCAAGCATGAAACATTTAAAAATCATTCTTCCTTCAAGTACAAACAAATTAGAACTCCCAACTTGCTACATACAATCTTCAAGTCATAATTAATCAGGAAAGGCTCAATCAATTGACCACACTCGTGAATATTAATAAAACTACGTGATAAAAAAGCGCGCAACGCGGGAACACTATGACATCTGACATTTCTGAAGACCTTGCTCTACACGAACGCCTCTAGCGGCGCGATAGCCCCCATTGACTCGAAACTTATATTTTGTCAGTTTCAAAACAAAGTACATTCTATAATTCCCTTTGCCTTCAGCCTTTCTAAAAACTTCAATGAAATAATCGCATTTTTTCCAAAACTTTAAAGGGTGAAGACAAGTAGATACCTACCAAACAGTTGAAAGCCCGCCAAACTATTCCCAAATCACTGCAACTCCTGAAAGCCAGAATCAACAGTGGCGACCACCAGAAAAGCGCAGAGACATTGAAGCTCGACGAAGTCCCAGAGAAACAATTTAACTGTGTTGGAGCCCGCAACGAAAAAATAGCGGAGGAGTAGGAAAAACATAATTTCCACTTCTTGCCAAACCGGTGAAAGTGTCAAGCGTGTAATAGGCATGGTCCAGCACGTACCAGCATGGCCCAGCAATAGTAATAAGTAGCTAATTACTGCGCAGACGCAGGCTTTCTAACCGGCGCCGCATAAGGAGTTAAAGATGAAGGGACAGTGATAGCAAGGGAAATGTGGAAAATGTACCAGTTTTTGTGATCACTATCGCTTTTTAAATGGGAGCGGAGTTTCTGATATTTCCTTTTGTAGTGGAGCTGAGAACGTTTTAATTGCCGAGTGAAATTGTAACTTAACATAACATCGCGTCTTTAATCCCCGAACGGTAAGGCAGAGGTGTACCTAACAGTACACCCACATTTCGCCAGTTATGTTTAAGTCCCATATAATAGGGTACAATCTTTTGTTTTTGTGGTTTTTCTTATATTCTTCTGAAGGGCAAACGATTAGTAAATATGTATGTACAACACTTCGTTTTACATTTATAGAAACTAAATAATTAAGAACAATGTCACGGCCGGCAGTAAACTCAGAAATGAATTAGTTAAAAACAATATATTCGTAGCTTATTCATTTTCCGTTTAAAACTATAAAGTTAACATCTTTACCGTCATTTTGATTAAAATCTTAACGATCTAATCGTTAAATATAAAGTTATAAATGTTGTTATGTTATTAAGTTTGGCAATGAAAAGAAGAAGATATACAATTTCACGCTATTTGCATGAAATTGTACTCGTATATCTTCCTTCTACGTGAAACTGTATAATACTTTATAGTAGAAATCATATAAATTTCTGTTTTCTTTCTTTTAAAATTACTTCACTGATTGTACTTTTCATGTTGGTATATATTCAAACAAATGTTAAACAACAATGTTAATGCACAAACAACCTTGCTGAGAATCCAATCATGTGATAAGTATATTCAAAATTTAACGATGACTAACTAAATGGCGCATGGCGGTCGCGAATATGCGCTAGATGCAAGAAGCACAGGACCGCTCGATATAAAAACGCTTAGGGACGGCTGAAATTATGATGTTGAGCTTTAATTTTGTCATCTAGGCAATATATGATCTCATCTATGATCGGAAGTCTGACAATCAATCTTACCAAGCTATATCGTATTACCCAGTACTAATTTGGGTTGTGGAGGTCAGATAGGCAGTCGCTCCATGTAAAATATTGGTATTCAGCTGCATCCGGTTAGACTGGAAGCCGACCCCGACATAGCTGGGCAAAGGCAGATGATGATGTGACAATATGATCTAAGTATTGTGGCATACTTTTGTAACTAGATCATTACTGAATGTTTTGTACTTGGCAAAATTAAAGCCAGGTACTTTTGTTTTATTCATCGGTCAATCAGATATTAATTTTACTCGATCACTGTACCAACAAAACTGTAAATTCACAGACAATGCATTCACAAAAAAAAACTCTATCACACAGTACATAGACAGTCATTTAAAAATAAATAACCAATAATGAACGATGAGTAGACTAAGATAGTAGAGGAGAGTCAAATAATTTTGGCCATGTACTAAGAGCATACATATTCATAACTTTTATATGTTGTTTATTCAAAGTGCACTGGTTGGCAAGTGGCTCATGATTACGATAATTATGATGTGTAGAAAATTAATTAACAAAAATTTACTTAAGAATTGTAAATAGCACCGTATCAGCTGAAGATATTACTGCCGCCGATGACGCGTGGAGGCGGCGAAGCATCGGTACAAAGTAAAAAAAAATGTCGTTCCATCGACACAAAGGAGAAGGATGCAGAGTCATGGATATTGATGGATGAAGGGGCACATGATTCAAGCCCTGTTTAGTGGCAGGGTCGCCATGTAAGGTCAGGTGTCAGATTGAATGAAACATCACAAGATATTGTACAAGACTGCCCTTTAATATGTTATTACACAGTTTATATATTGGTTACAGACATAGATATAATAGGTACATACTTACTACATCACCCTTTGAATAACAAAAGAAAAGATGGATGGATTGGAGCAACGGGTGTTGTGAAAAAAGAGGAGTTAATGAAAACGGAGTGATTGGTAGGGAAGAATAGGAAGATAAAAACCTTTTAAATTGACCCAATTAAATATGGGACACCGACGGGAAAATTAAAATAAATATTGACGTGCAGTTTTATGATCAAACCACGAAAAGTGATTCGTTGCAAATATTTGATTACGAGCAAAGTTGTGGTGTGAATGGTGACCTTGATAGATTTTTGCCCCTAACATTCCATAGCATTAAAAAGAAATGAAAAAAAATATATACAATATAACCACATACAAAAAGAATCCGTATCGTATTAAGCAGAACTCGGTCATACCAAATGACTTTCTCAGATAGTAATCTGACTTCATTCATCACTGCTTGCTTGATTATTTTTTATTATGAGAATAGAAAAGAGTTAGCTATTCAATTTATTTAATAAGTTTCTGCTTGAGTTCGCTGCGTGGTATTTAATTTAGGATAGAAGATAGGTACGATGGGTTAGTCATCAACTCGACACGAAATACTGGACACACGTGTGTCCACTTGGAACCAAAGTGATTAACACTGCCACTTTTACACATCTTCACTCATATTTTAAAGGGGTAAAATTGGATGCAGATTTTTCTAAAATTCGTCCACTTATGGGAAGCTAAATGAATCCCGAGTGTCACACGCATAATACGGGTTGGAAGGGACACCGATGCTGAAAAGGTTACTACGTATCCAGTACATCATTCTGGATCCACCCATGTAGTATTTTTCCGTCGGCTATTAAAAAAACTTTTTTGCAAAAAAAACGACTTCCAAAAAAAAAAACACTAAAAAAGTGGAAAATAACTTTACTTTCGGAAGTCGGTGACTACTGTTTGTTTAATTGACTTTTTTATCATTTATTTTTACAAATCCTTGTCAAGTGTCAATTTCGCAATTTCTTTTACTTGGATGACATATTTTTTCCAGCTATTTTGATTTCGAAACCAAACTGCTGAACCGATTTCGATGAAATTTCTATCGGACCAATCGGGAAGCAGATCCATTCAGATAAAAGAAGAATTTTTCAAATCGGTTCATAAATAACGAAGATATGAGGTAACAATCACAAAAAAAACAACCGAATTGAGAACCTCCTCCTTTTTTTGAAGTCGGTTAAAAAAAACAGCTGTTTCCTACAAAACTGCAAAACGTATGCTAAATGTACGGAACAGCTGTTATTTCTAAAGGGCGGTTCAGAATGATGTACTAAATCCGTGATAATCTTTTTAACGTCGGTGTCCCTTTAACCTTGTATATTTAAAGCTTTCCCGTGGCATAATTTCCGACCATAACGCGAGTGGAACCGCGGGCCAAAAGCTAGTTAGCAATGACCTAAGCCTGATTTGGAAATAGAAATCATTCTAATATAACGGTAACCTGCCATTCAGTGTTAAAAAACGAATGAGGCGTCACAACTAAACTGCGCAATTAGATTTCAAACAATTACAATTGCGTGATACCGATCAATTTATGCCTACACATCACTTAAGAGTCTACCAAAACAAGCCATCACCTCTGTTCCTAAGGAGACAAGGTCTATTTTAGTCTAAATAAAATGTTTTCGAGGGAATATTTCAAAGATTAGAAAACGATTCAGTTATGAAACTCAGTGCATTTTGCGTAATTTAGTATAGAAATGCTGTAATACTATGTTTGTGGTTAAATTGGGTATTTCGATGTACTTAAGTACGGTGGATATTGTAGAATTAGTATTTGGTGCAATATGGTGGAAATAGAAAAAATATTCGGTTTGTCTGATTCGTTAGTCTAGTAGTCGTAAGTGCTCCTGTTGAGTATGAGTCCATTGGTTCGATTTCCAGGTTGCGAAAAGGGTTATTGGTGATTTTCTGTCGGATGTTTTTCAGCAGCAGCCTGGATTCTCTATTTGAGTCCGGTTGAACATAATATTATCACAACCTATTCGGATATAACACAGGCGTGATTGTATTACGCCTCGCTCCCCCCCGGGACGAGGCCTGCAGGTCAAGCGGGCTGGCACTAGTCCGGGGCAGCGGGATGTATCTCGCTGCTCCCCAGCACAAGTGTGCGAGGGAACACCGGTGTGGTTTTAGTCAGTACGAGTTTGACAGACCCCTCCACTCTGCCCAAGGCGGAGGACATCCATTGAGGATTTCCCCATCGATAAAAAAAAGCCGTGATGATATGTTGGGTTTGATAAAAGCGATCAGGTTTGAAGGGCATAGACAAATGGCAAACGGTTTCAAAGCATTTCCACAATGACTTGACACACTTGACACTTGGGTTGTTCATCATAACCGCTGACACCATGATTGATACTATAAACGGTGCAGGCTTCTTCTGGGTAAGCTCGCTCCATCGTCCACTCTGTTTCTGTCACCTCTGACCTAGACTAGAGTCAAGAGCAAACCCATCTTAAATAAAAAACAAAAAAAAAAAAACGGGATATTTGCCATGTATACTATTTGTTTTGAGTTCCCGATATTTCGGCGCTGATGACACCATGATCACGGTTAAACTGAAGTTTTTGCAGGTGGGTGTTTATGAGTAGACAAATCGGCCTACCCACTTTCTTGTACACTTTTCGCGATCGATACCGCTACCACTGTCACTCACAACTCGAATCTGTTCCCGACACACGAAACTCACTATGTCCGCTCGCGAACTTTTTGCGAGGCTCTTTCGGTTTTCACACAGTTGGCTTGTTAGAGACCATATCAGTTCAAAAATTTATATCGCGTGTCTGATTGTTGCAGACTTGCAGCTTGTGGCCAAACGATTATTTTTCAGGCAAAACTTATTCGACCATTGCCGTTCGATAGTTACGAAAACTCATTAATTCAATCGTCAGACGGTATTATTATCAAATGCCGATAATATTATATCACAAGACAATGTCTATAAGTAGTTAGATTTAGGAAAGTTACACCACAAAATGGTAAGACGCAGAAGGTTCATCTAATGGGGGGTTGCCATGCGATCACATAATAATTATACAAAATATCGATGACGTAACTTTCTACGATATCACGAAAACAGTTTAGTCTGTGGTGGAAAATTTAGCCAGCCAGTAACGATTGCAGACAGAACAGCTGACTGTAACGAAACTTTTATTTTTATTTATTTAAACTTCATGTACAATAGTAGTGGTACATAGGCGAACTCAATGCCACAAGTCATTCTCTACCAGTCAAACTTTGGGTCAATTAGGACAACACTGCAATTTTGTTTTCGACTCCTGAGCCTGAAGTCCTGGCTTCGAGTCCAAGGTCGGGCAAAGTGTTATTGGGTTTTCCGATCAGAAATTTCTCTGTAGCAGCCACGGAGTCTGCATTTGTGCCCGGCAATAGGCTCGCCCCCTATTCTAAGGGAAATGTTGGTGTTCTATTAGGTACGCACAACTCTGCTTGACCCTGCGTGCGGATTTTTTTTTTTTAATTTAGACGTTGCCCCACTCCCCAGTATCATAGATGCTTTTACAAACTTTTAAATTCACATACAAAACAACTACGCGTAGATCATACAAATATTTATTCCGTGCGGGGATCGAATCCGCGACACTTAGCGCAGCAGCCAATCGCTCAGCCACTGCGCCAACCGTGCCGTTATTTTTATTGTTTTTCAAGGGTATTGCAGTTAGCGATCCATGTTTCTGTTTTAAAACAAAAGTTTTTAAAGCAGGCCCTGCTTGTGAAGCCCTGCGTGGAGTGAACCTCTTCTAACGTCTACCTTTCGATCGCTTGAATACTATTGTCAAATGAAGTGAAAATCAAACAAAACGCACTTTCACAGTAAGTGAGAGTCAGTTTATGACCTTTTGTCGTTAGTATACTTGAATTATATTTACATATGGCGTAATACCTGCCTATATTTCTATGTATACAAATAAATGAGTTACATGACTGTCAGCTGGACGATAGACAACCGTGTCACTGAACATGTGTCTATGTATTTCCGGTTTTTATTTATTTTAACACATATAATGCCTCGTCAGCCACATATGGCTGACATTTTCCAAACCAATTGAGCCGTGTCAGCCATATGTGGCAGCCACCATTATTTATTTATTTATTTTATTATTATAATATGTAAAATGTGACGAAAATAGTGAAATATGACATTCCTCAAATTCCATGAACGTATTTTACAAAAAAAAAAACGGTTAGTTCATTTGTTAGTACGGCATTATATGTGTTAAATTTTCTCCCAAAGTCTTTAAAAGGTATGCACCCATTTCTGACGTCTATTAGTATGAAATACCTAAGATAAGGCTTGTTTTCACATACGCTACACAAAGAAACTTACAAAAAGTTAGTTTATAGTGCACAGTTACAATTTTTCGTTTTTTGAAGAACTGTTTTGGGAAGAACTGGCCAGAATTTGTTATTATCCTAAGCAGTTGGGGTTCTTTATATTTTTAAAACGTTTTTTAATCACTGATTCACTAAAAAAAATAATTATTTCAGAATAATACAGTCCGAAGCCAATCCCAAAAAAAAAACAAAAGTTTACGAGACACGACAATTTGAAACTTCAATCCCAATTTACAGGGATTGAATTACGTTAGCAAATCAAGTCATAAGAACTGCTATAATGCGTAAAAATGATAGCAATACATTGTGGCGTAATACGACGGTATTGTAATGAATTGTCGACTGACTCCACTACCTACATTGACCGGTGAAAGTCAGGAAATGACTGGTGACTGCAGTTATGACATATTTCATTAGTCTTAGCCTTTTCCTTGTTTGAGCTACCATTCTAATCGATTTGAGACGTAGGCAGATAGTTTTATTCGTATTTAGCACTAGAGCTTGATAATTTCCCTAGTTTCATAAAACCTTATAAAAAGTCTCTGATTATAAAATCTCATAAAATGTAGTGATTATGGTGAAATTTAACAGCAGCCAATAGAGTTACTAGAGTTCAGTGCAGTGGTGGTTCAGTGGATACGAGTTGCAAATCGTAGGTACACTTCGAACCTAGACAATTGATTCATTAACACTGCTCTCAAAATGGTAAAAACGTACGTTACAATTCGTAAAATGATCACAGACAGAGTTAGTATGTTGAATTATCAGTTTGTGACCATTTTACGGATTGTAAAGTAATCCATATTGTTATCATAATATTATTATGTTCTGATAAAGTGGCCATTTAAAAACAAAACCGAACGGAGAGAAGAGTGGAAGGCCATGGAGGAGGCTTTTGCCCAGCAGTGCGACAAAATAGGCTAAGAAAAAAAAAGTGGCCATTTTAGACCCCCTGGTACGGCTATACGGTCGCGAATCTTATTTGGTTTAACACACAGCCTGACACTGACCTACAAATTGCAAAAAAAAAAACGTAAGAAAAAAACACCAATTAAACCAAAAATTTCTAATACACGTAAGATCCACTACCGTGGACTGGACCTGCGTGGTGGATTACAGGTCGCTACCTTTTACAGAGTGAAGGTATGTGTCACAAATGGAGGCTAAAGCGATTGTTCATACGCTATCAAATCACTTGAAGTAATATTTACAACAGATGGAATTTGATACTAAAGATGATGAATTCATGAGCGTCATTTGTTTTATTTTAAAAAGTTTATCTCGCTACCATAAAATACTGTTACGTCGTACGTACGAGATCTTTCGGGAAGGGACGTGATTCGGTGTGTTTGCGCTAAAGGCTTCGAGAAGCGTGCCATTGTTATTGGTTCAAGGTTAAGTAGGTGACTACTTATAAAAAAATATTGGGAATTGTCATTGTAATTTCGACCGTGCGCCGAGGGCATAAAGTACCTACTTCTTTATTCGGTACAAGTAGGTTATTATTTTTTTGCCTACTACTTGGTAATGTTTTTTTGTTGATGTTTTTATCGAACCATTCTACACATCGCCGGAATGTTCGTGAATAATGGGGTAGTATAAAAAGCACAAGCGCCGACACACATGGGGTAGTCTGATTCAGGCGATACAACGGAGCGAATCGAAGTGAACTAGAAGTGCGATATCTAAGCGAATAGTGATCAGTAGTGTACTTGTGATTAAGATTTAAGTGTTTTGTGTTTAATAAAGTTATTAAATTGTCTGATTGGTAGTAATTAATTTATCCCATACCCAGCTCGTAACAATTTGGTGTCAGAAGTGGGATATCTAAGCGAATAGTGATCAGTAGTGTACTTGTGATTAAGATTTAAGTGTTTTGTGTTTAATAAAGTTATTAAATTGTCTGATTGGTAGTAATTAATTTATCCCATACCCAGCTCGTAACAATTTGGTGTCAGAAGTGAGGGATAAATTATGCCAATTCTACCGAAGGACGACACGGACGGTATCCGTACCAGGAGTCAGCGACAGCAGGACATGGACCAAAGGCGGTTTGGAGATTCCCCAACACAGACACCGGGTGGTGTCCAGCCTACGTCAGTGCCAGTCGCTGGCCCATCCGCAGTTCCTACAGCATCAATGGCGCCAGACTTGTCAGCTTTAATGGCGCTGCTACAGGAGCAGGCTCGCCGTCAAGAAGAGCAGGCTCGCCGTCAAGAAGAGCAGGCTCGCCGTCAAGAAGAGCAGGCTCGCCGTCAAGAAGAGCAGGCTCGCCGGTTGGAAGAGCAGTTGCAGCGAGACAAAGAGGAGCAGGCTCGCCGTCAAGAGGAGCAGGTTCGCCGGTTGGAAGAGCAGTTGCAGCGAGACAAAGAGGAGCAGGTCCGCCGCCAAGATGAGCAGATGCTCCTCATAAAGGATCTTCATGCAACTTTTGGCAAAGACCTAAAGGTGATGAAGGATCAGGTACAGCAGCACGAGAATCGCCTCTCAGAAGCCGAAGTTCAGATCGCTGGGGTGAAGAAGGCTTTGGGGGAACTGAAGACTGGAGACTCGACTGTAGCTTCAGTAGTTGCTGCACCGTCAGCGCGGGGCTTTAAGGTGCCTCCATTCGATGGCACATCTTCGTGGTCGGCTTATAAAATTCAATTTGAGGCCGTTATGAAGGCGAATGGATGGACAAAACCGCAAGCCATGACCGCGCTCACCTTGGCCCTCCGAGACCAGGCCCTTAATATTCTTGAGGCGCTCGGCAAGAATGTAACCTACGAGCAGCTGCTGGAGGCGTTAGAGTCCAGATACGGTGACGCGCACCTGGAGCACGTATTTCGTGCTAAGTTGAAAGATCGTGTTCAACGTAGTGGCGAGAATCTACAGCAGTGGGCCCTCGAAGTTGAAAAGCTGGTTCGGAAAGCATACCAGTCTGCCCCTGCACTTATCGATGGGAATCTGGTACAAGCGTTCGTTGATGGAATACGCGACCTAGAAGTTAGAGCCGCTGTGAGACTTGGGCATCATGAGGCGCTGAAAGACGCCTTGGCCCATGCCTTAGAAGTAGAGGCAGTGAGGCAGGACCACCGAACGCACCGCGTCAGAGAGGTTGTAGCATCTCCTGTACGCGACCGGCCGCAAGGGTACAGTCTTAGGTGCTACACTTGCGGAGAAAGGGGTCATCTTCGGTCAAGCTGTCCTAAGCGCGGCACTCCGAGAGAAGATGAGCAGGGAAGGGTGGCTGAAGTGACTGCCCAGCACACAGCACAGCAGGGAAACGAAGTAAATGCCAGGACTGGAGGGCGAGTGCTGGCTGGTATTGAAAAGGCCCCGAGAATCTTGATCTCGCAAGCACATGATGGGAACAGCCTGACCATCAAAGGCGAAGTCAATGGAACACCATGCAAACTGACGCTGGATACTGGAGCTTCTCACACGGTCGTCAATTCTCACCTAGCAAGTCGGTTCCTTGGGAACTACGTCAATAACCACGACCGTATACGATTACTAACAGCTACCGGTCAGCACATAATCGTCCGAGGAAAAAAGGAGGTGGAGTTAAAATTGGGTGATAGAACTTACCAGCACAATGTCATCGTGGCCGATATAGTGGACGATTGCATCTTGGGCTTGGACTTCATGCGGAAACATCGTTGCGAGATCGACGTTGATCAAGGAGTATTGAAATGTGGTTCACATGAAGTCTTCATGGAAGGTGCACCATCAGGAAAAGTGTATTGCTTGAAAGAGATTGTTCTTCCTCGCAGATCAGAAACAATTGTGCCAATTAGATTACCACAGAATTCTGGACACAAAGATCGAAGTGTTCTGATAGAAAGGGTGAACAATGACTTCCCATGGAAGATGGCACGTACTCTGGTCAAGGCCACCAACGTCTCAGCAGTACGCATACTGAATCCAAGTTACAAGGAGCATGTGATCAAGAAGGGCACCTTGATCGGTACTTGCGAGGAAGTAGCTTGGATGCGTCAATTGCAGGATCCGCCTACCGGAAATAAAATTCGTAGTGCAAAATTTGACGTGTCAACGCTTTTGGAAAACTGCGATTTAACTAAAGGAGAAATGGACAAGGCTAAGAAGATGTTACTTCAGTACGCCGACATTTTCTCTTCAAACGATGCTGACATAGGGAGAACTGGACTTGTTCAGCATAAGATTAATACAGGCCACGAGCTACCAATCCGTCAGCGACCAAGAAGACTGCCAGTTGCACGAGAAAAAGAGGTGGAAACCATGATTGAGGGAATGGTGAAGGACGGTGTTATAGAGCCTTCATCGAGTCCATGGTGTTCTCCTGTGGTCCTGGTAAAGAAAAAGGACGGCAGTATGCGCTTCTGTGTGGATTATCGACGACTGAACGACGTCACGAAGAAGGACAGCTACCCGCTGCCTAGGATCGATGACACACTGGATACGCTGACTGGTATGAAGTGGTTTACCACACTTGACCTGAAAAGTGGCTACTGGCAAGTAGAAATAGACCCCAAGGATAAGGAGAAAACTGCATTTTCAACAGGAAAAGGGTTGTGGCAGTTTAAAGTTATGCCATTCGGTTTGTGCAATGCTCCTGCGACGTTTGAAAGGTTGATGGAGCAAGTACTCGCCGGATTGATTGGAGACGCATGTCTTGTATATCTAGACGACATTATCATCGTGGGCCGTACATTTGAAGATCACCTTAAAAACCTCGAGCGAGTGCTGTCGAAAATCCAAACAGCAAATCTCAAGTTAAGTCCGAAAAAGTGCTCGTTTTTCAGACAACAAGTAAACTTTTTAGGACACATAGTTTCGGGGGAAGGTGTTCAAACAGACCCGGAAAAAGTAATCGCCGTCAAGGATTGGCCAGTTCCGAAAGACAAGACACAGGTCAGAGCCTTTCTGGGTTTGTGCTCCTACTATCGAAGGTTTGTCAAGAATTTTGCCGACATTGCGAAACCTCTGCACAAACTCACTGAGGAAAAGCGGCAATTCTGTTGGGACGAGAACTGCGACGTCGCATTTCAGGAATTAAAGAAACGTCTGTGCAATACACCTATTTTGGGATATCCTGACACTGAAAATGACTTCATAGTTGACACAGACGCAAGTAACACTGGAATTGGGGGCGTGCTGTCTCAACGGAAAGGAGACCAAGAGGTTGTGATAGCTTACTTCAGCAAGTCTTTATCCAAACCAGAAAGAAATTACTGCGTTACAAGACGGGAGCTACTCGCCGTAGTAAAGACATTGCAGCACTTCAGTAAATATTTGCTGGGACGTAAATTCCAATTACGAACTGACCATGCTGCATTGAAGTGGCTATTACAGTTTAAGAATCCAGAGGGGCAAGTGGCGAGATGGATTGAACTACTACAAGAGTTTGACTTCATAACTGAACATCGCAGTGGGAGAACTCACGGTAACGCAGACGCCTTGTCAAGAAAACCTTGTCCTGAAGACTGTAAGCACTGTGCCAGGCAAGAGACTAAGGAAGTAGTGTCCGTGAGGATGCTTAGAACAGATCTCAGCGATGAATGGAAGGAAACCCTACAGCAGGCTCAGCAAAATGACTCGGACATCAAACCGATCTTCGAGTGGATCAAAGCTGGTGCTCCTAAACCTAAGTGGAGTGATGTGGCTGCGATGAGTTCCATCACGAAGAGTTATTGGGCGCAATGGAACAGCTTGGTGATCCAGGATGGAGTCTTGTGCCGTAAATGGGAAAACGCTCGAGGGGACAGCTGTCATCTACAAATGGTTGTCCCTAAAGCTAAGGTACCAGATGTTCTACGGCTCTACCATGATGGATGTTCAGGAGGACATATGGGGGTAAAAAGGACTCTACTAAAAATTCGAGAACGCTTTTACTGGATCCACTGTCGAGATGATGTGGAGGACTGGTGTCGCAAATGTACCAGTTGTGCGGCCGTGAAAGGACCCCACACACGCAGCCGAGGTGCATTAAAAGTGTACAACGTTGGAGCCCCTTGGGAACGGATAGCACTAGACGTTGCGGGACCATTTCCAGAAAGTGAGAGCGGAAACAAGTACTTCCTGGTGGTCATGGATTACTTCACAAAGTGGCCAGAAGTCTTTGCCATTCCTAATCAAGAGGCTACAACTGTCGCAGATAAATTAGTTCAGGAAGTTTTCTGTCGTTTTGGAGTACCCTTAGAAATACACAGCGATCAAGGAAGGAATTTTGAATCGCAAGTATTTCAGGAAACTTGTCGATTGATGGGTACCTACAAAACCAGAACCACCTCTTACCACCCACAATCTGATGGAATGGTGGAACGATTCAACCAAACGTTGGAAAGATATCTGGCAAAAGTCGTGGAAAGCAGGCAAAGGGATTGGGACAAGCACATACAGCCGTTTCTACTGTCCTACCGCAGCGCAGTCCACGAAAGTACGACTGTGACGCCAGCATTCGCGAACTTTGGAAGGGAATTACGGTTGCCTGCAGATTTAATCACTGGAACTCCCCCTGATGCTCCACGTAGTGTAACAGATTACGCACATGATTTGCGTAACAAGCTGAATGATGTTTATGAGCATATCCGACAATCCGGCCAACAGATGTCTGAGAAGATGAAGACCCGTTATGACCGCAAGGCAAACAGTAGGGCTTTCGACGAGGGTTCACTGGTGTGGTTACATAACCCAGTGCGGAGCAAGGGGAGGTCTCCGAAATTGCAAGCAAAATGGGATGGACCATACCGAGTCGTGACTAGGATCAACGATGTCACCTACCGAATACAGAAGGGTCTACGAGGTGCGCCTAAGATTGTTCATGTAGACCGATTGGCCCGATACTACGGGGCTAATGATGCTCGGGACGAGCATGTCTAAGGAGGGGGCAGTGTTACGTCGTACGTACGAGATCTTTCGGGAAGGGACGTGATTCGGTGTGTTTGCGCTAAAGGCTTCGAGAAGCGTGCCATTGTTATTGGTTCAAGGTTAAGTAGGTGACTACTTATAAAAAAATATTGGGAATTGTCATTGTAATTTCGACCGTGCGCCGAGGGCATAAAGTACCTACTTCTTTATTCGGTACAAGTAGGTTATTATTTTTTTGCCTACTACTTGGTAATGTTTTTTTGTTGATGTTTTTATCGAACCATTCTACACATCGCCGGAATGTTCGTGAATAATGGGGTAGTATAAAAAGCACAAGCGCCGACACACATGGGGTAGTCTGATTCAGGCGATACAACGGAGCGAATCGAAGTGAACTAGAAGTGCGATATCTAAGCGAATAGTGATCAGTAGTGTACTTGTGATTAAGATTTAAGTGTTTTGTGTTTAATAAAGTTATTAAATTGTCTGATTGGTAGTAATTAATTTATCCCATACCCAGCTCGTAACAATACATAAAAAAACTACTGCATGTATTACATGTTTAATAATATTACTTGTAATGTGTTTCGTCAATAATTACATCAACTGTGGTTTAGTGCAATTTACTAAGTAGTGCAAAATAATTTATTATAAACTCATTCTAACATAACTATTCATAACGTTATAAATGGTTTGGTGCTTGTGGTCATGTAATCATAAAAAAAGAAAGAAATATTATTTATTTACACTTGTAATATAGCTCTCAAGTATCAGCAAACTCTTTAAGGTATTGGAAGTTGTGACTGGCTCATTCTTTTTTAACATTAATAATGCCTGTTTTCAGTAAAAACTAAGTGACACCTAAATTACTGCCTATTATTGCACTGTAATACGCCCTACAGACTCACGCGACAAGTCTTGGCGAGAATGCTCGCCGGGACAGCGCGAGAACCGAGAAGGTCTCTACACTCTTGCGACCTTTTGCCGAGACCCGAAGAAACCCTTTGAAGCGGGCAAAAACTGACCGACACCGATCGGAGCACAGGCGAGCACGAGAACGAGATGGCGAGAAACCAATCACATTCACGTTTCTCGGGTGTTCTCGGCGTGAGTCTGTAGGACCCTTTAGAGTTTCAAGTGTCGGCACTTACTTGGACCAGAAGATCGACAAAAAAAAGCCATGCAATTCAGCGGAAACCACAACCGATCAAGTATTTTAAAACACAGATTCTAGTCTACACTCTTCCCTTGCTTTTAAAACCTTAAACAAGTTTTAACAGTAACCCTTGAATGTCGGTTAAACTTAAGTTAACCACAAGTCGGTCGCGCTCTGTTAACCGCGGAGGAATTCGGCCTGTCTCAGCGACGCGACGCCACAGATGCCACCTTTCTCTTTCGACGCTATGACTTATAATATTCGCTTGTTGTGCTGAGGTACCATCGATAGGTTTTTTCTTGTAATTATATCTTTAGTTTATGGATTGCCTCGTTGGCCGAATGGTTGCAAGCGCCACTGCTGAGAATGCGGTCCTGGGTTCGATTTCCGTGTCGGGCAAAGTGTTATTGGGTTTTCCCATCACGAATTTCTCAGTAGCAGCCACGGAGTCTGGATCTATGCCCGGTTGATGGCAATAGGCTCGCCCCTTATTACGGGGGATTTAAAACATAACTGGCGAAATGTGGGTGTACTATTATTATTAAGCACACCTGTGCCTATCCCCTCGGGGATTACAGGCATGATGTATGATGTTAATGGGCTGAACATGAGTTTTATGGTGAGAGATGGTGCTTTTGTTGGCAGAAAGATTTTTATAATCTTCTGCGGTGGTTTATTTTCGGCCAAATAGGTTTATTATAAACCGTATCTAAAATTAAGATTCAAAGATATTAATGTCCAAATGATGGCGATGATGATAAATATTGCTATTTGGTCACCAAGATACTTCGATTTCGGATTTACTTTTTGTAGTGTAACATTTTGCAACCTGATCAGTTGATAGCACCATGATATCCCAATCTCTTATATCTTTTGGCCTAGTACAGGACCGTAGTTTAATGTGTCTTATTCTTTTTTTTTTGTTTTCTTTTTATATTATTGTTTTCCTGTGCGAGTCAAAGAAATACTTTATTTTTTCTTCTTCATTAAGTAACTTTTGTAGATTTTTTGGTAGCGATTTTCGCACTTTACTCCCGCTAACACTTGCAAAAGTTGCTCCAGATAAATATTGACTCCGGTTTTGATGAACCTTACTTCATTCAAATGGATAAAATTTAACAATAGTGTTTTCTTTAATGGTCCAGTTCCCGATTTAACTTGACATAATAAAATAAATAAAATAAATAAATAATAATAACTTTTTTGCCAATTAAATTATTTTAGGACCAGTATTTTAAGTTAATTTAATAACGGTGTAAACAACAATTTTTGACAATCCAAAAGTGTCTCAAAAAGAAACCTTCAGTGAAATGGCCACTTATCTTTTTCAATTACCCAACTTTCCCAAGCTGACAACCAGCTGTTTATTTTTTATTTCCACCATAACAGCCATTTAGAGCATGAAGTTAAGTTAATTAACTTTAACTTGACGCGTTATCTTCTAATCTATCGTTTACGAGAGAAACTAGCGTCTTATTGCGGCTGGGCTATGTGTCCATTATAATTGATTACGCGTACAAATATTGAATTAACATTGTAAAGCAAAATGGCTATATTATTTTTGAAAAAATAAAAAAATAAGTATAAGTTAATCCAGGGCTAAGTGGAAAAAAACTGGAAGTCATGGGGAGTGTCCTTTGCCCAGCAGTGAGATGACAGTATCAGTAAGTAGAAGTTTATGAATGTGTATATAGAATGTCGTCACTTAGCTAACCATGCACTGTCATCCAAACTAAACATGTATGCAAAATTTCAGTTCAATTGGAAACCAGGAAGTGGGTCAAATTTAACTTCTAACATTTTTTTACATATTTGATTATAGGCGAAGCTATATAAGATATAGTTTGGCAACCTTGTCAAAATTCAGGAGGTTTTCATAGAAGACGTAAATAATCAATATAAATTACGGTACCTGGTCAATAATAATAAACGCTGTTTTTTAGTTGTTTTAATTTGATACTATTTCAGAATGAAGCCCTTCTCAAAAGAGGAGAATCACCCGTTTATCGAATAAACGTCTGCGTAATACGGGTGGTGTACACTTACCGATTTCCGATATTAAGAAAAAAATATGAAAAATTACCTACCCATTTTATTATTTATTATGCATTTTTGCCCCATTTTACGAGTATTATGCATAAGCATTGTTACCTCCTTAACTTTGACGAGTATGCAAAACTATACCTTGTATAAGTACTAACTAAAGACATCAACGCGCTACATCACCTTTTTACGTTTTCCTTCTATGACGTTGCTAGATTCGCGCGCACAAAAATTTTTCCTCTATTTGTAGGAGAATTATAGATATGTTTATGTTATTGTGGTAATCTGATAGTTTATGAGTCTAATAAGTATTTGGAATTCAGAAGTGTTAAGCCTAAAACCTGTTGGATTTGATAATATTTGATTTGTTGTGTGATTTTGGTTATGCTTATATCATAAGCTTCTTATATCTAAATAATGCGAAATAAAGAATCTAAGTAAATAGTGCCGGATTTTTGGATGCGTAAGGCCACGTGCTACCCACCAATCTTAATTTAGCGATTTCGGATTTGACACGGTCTGATAATAACACTAAACATTATGTAAATGTTGAATAAGAAGTGTATTTTAGTGCCAGCTAGAATTAAATCATGCAACACACATTCTTACCTGACTTTGTGTGGTTTGTTAGGTAGGTACTATCAATAATTTACCAAGTAACACTATATGCCAAAGCAGAGTCCGAGTCTAATGCAATTTACTGGGTTTTAGTCTTACCTCTTCCTTGAATACTTTCTAAAAACGAAAAACGCAACTCGGCGAAATAATCCGGGAACCCTCGCTCAGTTGTCTTACTTCTAACGACTAGACCCAGGAGGCAGATGACAAATAGGACCTACATCCAAGGAACTTTGATATTTTCTTTCAAAAAAAACTATAGTAAAACCAAGAATACTTAAAAAACATCAATCTAGGAGACCCCATTACCTTTGAATGAAAGTCAGCCAATCGCTATTATATCCAAGCCGTAATAATTACGTCATAAATAATAATGTTATGGCTAATAATGATAATGATGAACGACGTCTCTCCTCCAAGACGGACGGTTAGTTATCAACCGGTTCTAACTCGGAAACCGTAGTCACGAACTCATGACTCTCGAGCACTAATTTGTATACACTTACAATTCTGATGTGATTTTAACGTTGCATAAAATGCTACTGAGAATATCCTGATGGAAAAACCCAATAACACTCTGCCCAACCAGGTAATGAAACCCAAGAAACATTCTCAGCTGTAGCGTTCCTGGCCACTAGACAAACGAGACAATTCGTAATGGTATTGTTAACACATAAAACGAGATATTTACCATGTTTACTGTCCATTTCGACAGTTTTTCATATCCTGTTTTACCTATGTGTTAACGATAGTGATCATGTCAGTTTGAAAACTTAATTTGTAACGGGTTCCAAAATACTATGTTCGTAAAAGCATACAATTACAAACGCTAGGAGAAAATCACTTTTCAAAGTCGCCAAGTGTATACATATTAGTGATCATGACTGTACTGCATTCATAATTGAGTTGTTTATGATAAGTATACAATTCTGCATTTCTTTATTGCTTCAGAGATTTAAGTACTACCTATGAATTGTGGTAAGTTCATCTACATTGTCCTAAATTTTCACAGACACACAATATTATCTTATTTTTAGTTCCGATTTAAGTTTATTTATTTATTTTTTGGACTGACCACGTAGCGCGAATGCGAAAATCGTCACTCACTGGACGCCTGACGGTGATTTCCTCTGTTTTGGTTTGCGGGGCGAACATGGCCAGATATCGCACAAGACAGAGAGGTTTGGAAGGAGAAAGGGGAGGGAAGTGTGCACTGCATTGCACTCGAGGTGGGTCTGCAGCCAAGTCTGATGCGAGTGCCTAATGGAACTGAGTGTGCAATGTAATATGATTGACTACATGTATCAAACAGAAAAATAAATAAACCTATTTTGTACTGTCTAAATATTTGTTACCTCGATTTCTATTCGATATTTAAAACAAACAAAACACCGATAAAATACCAATAAGGATATAGTCGGAACTCATCTTAATTTCGCAAGCTCCACTTCGATGGAATATACCCACAAAAATAAAACAGACAACAAACTCTTTCTAAGTATTTCATTAATATTCAAGTCGCGGAACCTATGATTCAATAGCGTTATGACGGATCTGTGACTACATAACTGTCATACGAGCTGGTAGCTACATATATGTGTCGCAGATTTTGTCGACAACTTTTTAAATATTAAATTGCCATGCTGAATAATTTCTTTATTTTTTTCAAAATCATGTTAATGTTAGTGTTAAGGTCGGTTTTCCCGTAACACATAGACCAAACTATAACTATATTACACATAATCTTTGCTCGGGTGATCCTCAGCAGTAATGGCGCGGCGTGAAAAGGTTAGCGACAGACAGAGTTACTATCGCATAAATTTGTAAAATATGTATAACTATGGATGCCCGATCTTCTCTGTAGTTATATGACTTACAAAGTAAGCTAAACATCACTTCAGCATGGGCTGAGATGAATCATCCATTGTTATAAGTGCCGATTCGGAAGTTTCTCACGCAAAACTCCATAGATTCCACCATGTAACAAATATTCAAAATAATATGATACACATACATACATAGATAGAAAGACTGCCTGACTGGTCGCAAGAGCGACTGGCGAACATGAGGTCCTGGGTTTGATTCTAGGGTCGGCCGAAGTGCTATTGGGTTTTCCCATCAGGAATTTCTCAGTAGCAGCCACGGAGTGGATTTGTGCCCGGTTGATGGCAATAGGCTCGCCCCCTATCACATGGGATTTAAAGCAGAAGTGGCGAAATGTGGGTGTAATATTACGTACACCTCTGCCAAACTCGTCGGGGTTTACTGGCGTGATGTTATGTTATGTAGAAAGAAAAATGAATAAAACAGGAAAAACAGAATTTTAGTTTCTGAAACAATATAATAATTTATGGGAAAAAAATGTAAACAAAACTCGTAAAAATCCGTAAGATATTTATGTCTTGTCACTATTTATATAGACAGTTGGACAGCTAAGCTTCAAATACTGACCCACATCGATGTTATGTACCGTAGCGTCGGTATTGCTGTATGTTCCGGAGTATTCTATTACTTGAGTTTATGAAGAGTATCGGTTCCTTTTAATACTCATTTATGAGTTTTTGTTTTGGTTGGTCGTGCCCCATTTTTGTTCGCTATACAACAATGTCCGTATAGCTGTAAGTTCCGCACTTAGATTACTTAAGGAAAAGAAATAATGGCACTAGGGGGTTACTATGAGAGAGAGATGAAGATCTCCCTCTCTCTCTCTCGAAATAGAACTAGAACGTTCCTGCATTAGGCGTCATGGTAGAGCCACAGGTTCCTTTATCCTCGTTTGTGACTTGTGTTGGTTATCCATAGCCATGTTTTTGTCACCCACATACCGTTGTCTTTCTGTTTAGCACGCCCACTTTTAATACCAAGATATTGTTGTTTGCTGGCGGTGGTCTAATGGCCGTTATAAATCCTACTGCTGAGCAAGAGGTTCTGAACTCGATTCCCAGGTTGGGCTTTTGCTTTTGGACTCGGTTCTCAGGGTTGAGAAATGTTTGATGGAATAACTTAATAACACGTATTAGGTTATTCCATCGAACATTTCTGAAGTCTGGATTTATGCCCCATTGATGGTATTAGACTGGCTGTCCATTGCATGGGACTTAGACATTAATGGCGAAATGTGGCTGTACACTATTTTCGGTGAAAAACAGCCGTGAGTCTATGTAAGATTGCATTGGTTCTTTTAACAAGAAAACTCTCATATAATCATCATTTGCTTTCCTTTCCCCAACTATGTTGGGGTCGGCTTCCAGTCTAACCACATGCCGCTGAAAACCAGTATTTTACATAGAGCGACTGCCTATCTGACCTCCACAACCCAGTTACAACTTTGTAATACGACACCCCTTGGTAAGAACACACGAAACACCGGCCTCATCTAGTTTTAAAAAAGAAGACGTGTAAAAGTGTTTGTAAAAACCTATTTGCAAAATAAACATCATTTATAATTTAAGACTGGTTGCGAGACTTACAGGCCACTGACTACTTATAACGACTATCAAAGATCTACAAATGACAGCCGGGACCAACGACTTAACGAGCTTTCCGAGGCACGGAGGAAACTACCGAGTGGGTGGTCACCCATCCACGAACTAACTTTGGCAAGCACAGCCTAACCTAAAGATCGACCCGAGTGGCTATAATATTATCAATTCACGAGCTCCTCTCATATCAATCAATCAAGCTTTTAATTCTACCTTCTATAAAACATCAAATACGACTATATAAAATCCATTTGAAAGAAATGCAGCTCGTACATACATTAAATCTGTCAATACAAGCTGGGTATATTTATAGATATTTCATAATATTGCGAACACGTTACTTGGCAGTCGTAAATCGATCGCTAGCGACTGCCCCGGCCGCAGTATTGCAGGGTTACCAGGCCCATGCTGCACTAGGATTTAGAGTAGATGGTACTAGGTAGTTTTAAATAGTTAAAACATATTAAAACATACCTAATAGTACACCCACATTTTGCCAGTTAAGTCCAAAAAAATAAAAATAAAAGATGGTATGTAATAGTGTAGTAGTATAATAGTTTAAATAGTTAAAGTAGAGGAAATATGATTAATTTTCTCTATAATGGAGTATTAAGATTTTGCCAATGAGGCAATAAACTGAGCACTTTGACACAATGTTATATAATAGTATAGAGAGGGATTTCTTCTTTATATCTTATATTTGCAAGATGGTTAGATAAAACTGTCTATCCCAGCCTAACCTTTGATCTTTCAATTAAGATAAAATTAAAAGTAAGGACCAATGATGATGGGAGCACTACGAGGAATTCCTTCCACAGGAGATCTATAAAGACTATCAAGTTCACACAAGAGCACGCAACCGAAGTATGTCAGATGATCTAGGCAATCAACGAAAATACATTCTGAAGAAGCTACTTAAGGTTGCAAGAGCAGGCAGAAGTTATATCCAAGATATGAAGGGTTAGGCAGGGGTGTTGGTTGATATTGCCCTATTTGCAGTTAAAGCCTCAACTTGGTGTCAATCAAACCCGGATCCACAGATTTCATAATAAATCACTTATTTTTAAGAATCTAAGTTTCATGGCCGCCGAGACATGAGCGTTTTACAAACAATAGGTGTTACCGGTTCAGTGTCGAATTCACTAGTGCAACGTGATCTTAATGTCATATTGTCTGACATATGAGTTATGACATATTGTATGATAAGACGAGCCGGTTGTGACTGCTCCGGAGTTCAATTTAAACTCATTTTTGATTGAACTATCGTATTATAGGAAACAATGATGTGTTATTGGTATGGGAGCTGAACTCTTTGATGATCAGAAAACGGATGTAACTTAACGCCGTTTCAGGTTAGACTCAGATATCTCTGTATTCATCTGTATTGTGTGTTTTCTGTGTCTGCGTGTTAAGATATTTTTGTAAGTATTGTTATTGGGTTTTTGTGGAATTTCTCAGTAATAGCCACGGAGTCTGGGTTAGTGCCCGGTTGATGCCCATTTTATTTATTTATATTTATTGTGGGTACACCTCTGCATAAACCTTCGATGTTTACACGTGATGTAATGTTATGTAACACATATTATAACACCAAGGATCATTTACCCCGTTCATCCCTAATTAAATGGCAACCCTAACTTACGGGGACATTATTATGCAACCGCCGGAGCGACGACCCGAGACGAACAGGAAAGATGCGGAGACTTCCACATTACAAGTTATGTAAACTTTTTTTATGACACATAGCTAGGTTTTTTAATAGCATCAGGTGTTATGTGCTAAGATTATGAGCTAGGTTGAAATGTAATGGCTTTCTTAGTATGTTTGATGAGATAATCGATTATTTAGTGATCTAAAGCGAAATTAATTTATTTGGGTAGTGAAAAGGTGATTTATCATAATCATGTACAGTCATAAAATTATTAAGTAGGTACGAATGACTGATTGAATGGGGCTTATTTCAATTAAAGTTTTAGTTAAGAGTGAAAGGTTTTTCGTTTCTGATAATAGACTGTTAATTATGTTCTTTTGATCGTTCGTGTTTTAATTAAAGTGTCATCTTGATTGGGCTTCCATCCGTTAAAAATTGCTATGAGCTTGAATTTCCATTCCTTTTCACATTTAATATTAAAGATTCTTCCTCTGATTTCTGTTCAAAAATCCTCGTTTACCTGAATAGTTTTAACTTAAACCTAATATTGCGCTGTAATCCCCGAAGGGAGGTAGACAAAGGTGTACCTAATGGTACACCCACATTTTGCTAGTTATGTCTAAATTCCATGTAACAAAGGGCGAGCCTATGCCATCTTTCTTTATCGTGTGAGGGGAGATATTGATGCATTGGCATATACCTACCACCAAACATAAAGTTTGTTAACCAAATGCTTTTTCTTTACTTTATCATGTATGAATTTATTTGTAGCTCAAAACTCAAATGAGGATATTGAGAACAACATAGAGAGCATGGAGAATGTTGAGATCATAGACAAAGAGGTGGTTCTTACCAAACCTTAACAGAGTTCTTATGCCGCCCATAGGCCTCTGACTAGCCATTAACCGGGCACAAAGTAGTTTTTACTGTTGCCCTTGGAAAGTAGTCCTTTTTTATTTTAACCTGGCGGCTCCACCCCATTCTTATTCCTCAAAGGTACTTATTTATATCGGCAGGAAATGCAACATCGTGTCTCCGAGACAGCCACCACAATGTTATAGCTAATAGAGAGTATTTATAGCTCTATACCTCTTTGGTATAGCTCTATGGCTCTATCTTCCACATGAGAGGAAGCTCTTGTTTGTATCTGTCGTTATTTTTATGGGAATAGATTTTTCCTGTTTACTTAATTAAGTTGCCGTGTAGATTCTTGTGATAAACTTGGTCTTTACTGTCTAGCCGTGTCGATACCCTTAGGTAGGAAAAACAAACATAACACACCTTTTTTTGAGCAGTCGAGTAAACAAGAAAACTATTGAATAGCGGTTCGGGATCGATGGAATAAAACCCTCTATCACTGTTTACGCATGCTTGCAAATCCTAATTTCCAATGCAGTGAGGATCTTAGAGGCTTTGGAAAAGCCTATGTAATGTGTATGTTACTTTATCGGCACCCCTACCATGAACATACATAACATACCATCACGCCTGAAATCCCCGAAGTGTTGGGCAGAGGTGTACCTAATAGTACACCCACATTTCGCCAGTTATGTTTAAGTCCCATGTAATATGTATGTAGGGGGCGAGCCTATTGCCATCAACCGGGCACAAGTCCAGACTCCGCGGCTGCTACTGAGAAATTCCTGATGGATAAATGACGACCTGGGAATCAAACCCAGGCCCTCATGCACTCGCGCATGCGAACACTCGACTAACGAGGTAGTCATGCCAACAAATCCTGACGAAATAGCTGATTGGCGGTTATAATAGCTACTAATGTTTGGACTGATTCTCAAGACCTTGAACTACACAAACTGAGCTCTTCTACCGTCACTGTATAGGAAACCTCTGCTCTGTTGGCCTCGTGGACGCAAGCACTACTGAGCGGGTTTTGGGTTCGATTCCCGGGTCGGGTAGGTTTAATAGGCTTATTCATTAGCAATTACTCAGTAAGAGAAGACAGTTTGGTAATGCTGAGATAAGGGCCTTTTGGCCTCGTACTGGACCAGTTCAGTTAGTTTTATTTTAATTTCTTCTTAAGTGTACTTTTTTTAAATCTTGTTTTATTGTCAAGTTACCATTTTGTTTTGTACAGTGCGAGACTAATAAATACTTTTTCTTTCTTTCTTTGGTAGGCGAGACACCCACTTGCTTCTAAAAGCAAGTACAGCGTACAGTCGGGAGGATATTTTAAGCAACCTCTTTAAATAAATTAAAAAATAATCACAAAATCTTCCCGCTCGTTACATACGGACTGTACAAAACTTTTACTGTAAGATGTCCGCGCTAATGACATCTGCGCACGCGACTAGATTTACGAGCCTCAACAGACAGCCGCTCAACTGCGCAGGCGCATTCTCTACGCCCCCCGCTGTTTTTAACTACGAATGAGGATCTGGCTGCTTGGTTTTTGGCTTAAAATCATACTCTATCATTTTAATTTATCATGTTTGCTATTTGTTTTGAGTTTCCCATATAAAAACGACCAAGTAAAAGTTAAAAAATTCTTAGGTATACTGATAGAGAGCCAGTTGACTTGGAAACTTCAAGTAGAGGAAGTCTGTGTGCAGACGCACGCTATTCCGAAAATTTTTACGAGGGGTACACCAGTTCGAAAACACATTAAGTCGAAAACCGCTATATCGAATGACGTTGTCGCGAACACGCAGATTCGAAAAACTGTTTGAATGGAATACATACATATGTCATTTAGTCAGCTTTAATGGGCCTAAAATTATATAGTTTTAAGTGTTGTGGAAGTCATTAGTTTAATTCAAGATTATAATGTTAAATGTCAACACACAAATATTGCTTAATAGTTGGGTAAATGATGAAAGTGCTGCAGCGGTTAAAAAAATCAAGGTTAGACTAGAACCGATGCTATCGAAATGAAGAGATGGTGACTGGTCAAAACGTCACATAGAATTTTTAATCGCGATCAGGAGATGCATTTAGATATAATTTCATTCGAACCAATCTACTTAGCGAAATCGTTACCCATCTTTGCAAAAGGCGCCATTTCTTGTTTTGCGCCTCTATTTAGATATTATTATGAGCAGTTTATTTATGAGAAGAATTTTCATAAAAGGAACTTTTCTGAACAACTGTTTTTTCCATTAGTTGTTTCTGGGGATTGTTTTCATGAGTACCCGTTAAATTAGTTTTATAAACTGTTTGCTGTTATTTTTAAAAAGAAAAACTTTTTTGCAAAAAAATAACCAACTAAAAAAAAATATACATATACAAAAAGTGGATAGTAACTTTACTTTCGGAAGTCGGTGAATTTGTTTGTTTCATTGACTTTTTTGCCACCGACTTCCTCTCGACGACTTCCTACTTCTCCATTTTTAGAAGTCGGGTAAAGATGAATTGAATTGACATAAATTAGCAACTGGAAAGCTTTGACACACGTGTTCAAAGTCGTATCTAAAATACAAAACACTTTAAAAGCCACTGCCCACCCAGGAATTTTGTCTAGACCATCCTAGAAACTTTATAGCATTCCGTAGTTCCACCATATCATACCACCCAACAGCTCATCAAAATACAGTTCACCACCAGATCAATAATCGTCCGTCACTCTGAACTCGATCACACATCGCAGCCGGATCCGAGCGAGCATAAACCTCGATCGAACGACCGCGACGGCATCGGCAGTCGAATAAAAACACACATAAAAGATATGGCCATCCGTATATCTATCTGTCTATAAAACTAGCTGTGCCCTGCGGTTTCATCCGCTTTTTTTTCTTTTTGTCCGACTCCCAAGGGTCGCAGTGCGATGATAAATCTATACTTCTATACTAATATTATAAAGAGGTAAAATTCATTTGTGTGTTTGTATGTTAGGGGTAATCTCCGGGACTATTGATCCGATTCCAAAAATTCTTACACTAACGGGTAGCTACTTTATGCTGGAGTGTCATAAGTGTATGCTAGAGTGTACATTTAAAACGTTCCCGTGGGATGATTTCCTTACATAAAGGGAGCGAAGACGCGAGCAAAGGCTAGTAGCTTATAGCCTTTACTCAATAATTGGGCTAATGAATAGAAAAAGTTTTTTTTTAATCCATCTAGTAGTACCAGATTTGTATATTAATTGCAGTACACCACTGACTACCCCCCCTTTTTTCTATTTCATGTTCGTACAGTCCATCCAAAGGTTGTCTGGAAGAGATCGCTATCAGCGATAAGACCGCCATTGTAACCATAAAATTTACAAGTTTTGTAAAACCGTTCTGTATCAATTTTGGTGTAAAATAAAGTATATTCTATTCTATTCTACCAGAGATGAGGACTTTTAAACATACAAACTCTTCAACTTTATTATTTAGTATATAAATACGGTCATACCTCTATATATCGATGTATAAACGACATGGTCATCCGCTAACCCGTCATCAATTAACATCATCCGTAACACATAAGCTGTCATCGTGATGGATGCACATGACTTGGATTTAGTTTGTGGATAGGATGTGAAATGGGAGCAGGGCAGATAGGTATGATGGTTATTGGAGGGAATGGGGCAAACTACCAATCAGTCTTTTGGTAACCTTGAAATCATGGAATAATTATGTTGATGTGGTTGGTAATGGAAATAATGGCGAGGAATTAGGGCTAGACACAATTTCTCCTACTTAGGTGTCTGTTGACCAGCAACAAATAGACGGAACTCTGATTTTGTGCGTATAATTGTCACATGCTTCGGTGAAGGAAAACATCGTGAGGAAACCAGCATGCCTGAGAGATATTTCTCGACGGCATGTAAAAGCCAAACCAGAGGCCCTTGGGCGGCATAAAAACTCTGACACCAGGTTAGGCACTAACCACACGATAAAGAAGAAGAACCAAGAAATAAAGACCTCATAATAGAACTGTAAGTCGTTACAGGTAGTCAGTGTCCTGAAAATCTGACAACCAGTCTTATCAGGGGGTATTGTATTACCCAGTACTAAATGGGTTGTGGAGGTTAGATAGGTAGTCGCTCCATGTCAAATACTAGTATTCAGCTGCATCCGGTTAGGCTGGAAGCCGACCCCAACATAGTTGGGAAAAGGCTAGGCAGACGATGGTGAGAACTGTAAGTTTTCTCACACCTACAAATAGAAAAATAATCACACTGTTAAGTGGTAGACAAAAAGGGCTGGTGATGATACTTTCCCGGATAATTTTCACAACATTCCCGCGACTTCACCTGTGTAGATAAATTGTTTTTTTCTTGTATTGCAGTGTTAACGATTTATAATATATTTCTATCTCATTTTACAGCAGTTCATTTGATGGTAATTGATGAAAGTTATAGTGAATTTGCTTCATTGCTTGTCCGTCTTCTATTGTGCTTCCATCTCCTCATTCAAAAAGCAAAATCATAAAAGCAAAATTATAACACATGAACAATCCATTGACATGACACAATCCATTACTTCGCTCACACATCAGAGGACATTCATCAATTGGTGTCTAATGAGACTGCATGGCTGTTGCTTATGTGTGTGTTAATTTTATACGCCCAACTCACGCGAGAAGTTTCGGCGAGAAGGCTCGCAGAGACTTCTTCTAAATGAGAACGAGATTCTCGGGTATTCTCGGCGTGAGTCTGTAGGGTCCTTTAGAGTTTAAGAAAGACCCTAAGCTCTAAAATTCAATCATATGAATATTATGTTAACTTCAAATAAAAGTACTTCCATCTGCAGTTGTACAAGTTCAACCATTCATACGATTATTATTCGTACGTTTACATACTCAAATACATTTCCTAGCCATGCGCTGCTGGCTCATGCGCTTTCAAGCCCGATATGTTCTTCACTATTGTTAACAGCAAGCATCCCAGCAGCACATACCGGTTCGAGTCCTACTTATCCCGCTACAAAATTGCTTGAATATACATATTAAACTAGCCGGGCTGACAACTAGACATCAGCGTAATTATATCTTCTTAAAATAAGCCTGTCAGACATGACAGTTTTGTGAAATTGCTGATATTAGAGATGGGTTACAAAATTGCGGGTTTGTTTTGGTTCAATCGGGTTGTGGAACCATGTAAAGTACAACAATTTTAGACTATAAGAATGAACAAATGAAAGACATGGGTAGTTATGTAATTGACCAAAAAGGATATTAAAAAAAACTATTTCAGATTTTAGAGGGTGGTCGAGCTAGTGTCACGTAGTATTTCAAAAACAAAGGAAATTCAAAGTAAAGACTATTCTTTAAGGACAATATTCTCATGTAATAACGTGGTTGTGTTATACTGTGCGTGCTTAGTAGTAATAAAAAAACTGCTATGATAAAAATTTAAAATATTCACTATTGTATGTCTTCAACATCTATGCCTGTTATTATTATTGTTATTGATTCATTCATAACTAGAAACTGCTGGATTTCTAAAAGATTTGAATGGAATTACGTATAATATATAAGTTGAAACTACATATGCCTGAATTTTTTTGTATCTAGGAACAGATTTATATGAACTTGCTGAGATTTTTGCTGTCATCATAGGGCACACGCATTTCGCCAGATATGTTTTAAACCTCCGTAGCTGACTCCGTAGCTGTTACTGAGAATTCCTGATGGAAAAAACCCAATAACACTTGCAGGGTATAATTTACATTTATCGGAAAGTATCGAGCCAGAATACCAAAGAATGTTATGAACATAATCAATTGTAAACCGTACTTATTACTTGCGCCGTACTCTCCGCTTTCACCATGAAATTCCTGCATTCTTCCGCTCGGTTTTAAAGGAGGTTAAGTAAATAAACTATTGTTTTGTTGTCATTCCTCGTAAACGGAGTTATTTGTCGCTGAGGGAAATGGAAACAGATTAACATTCTTACTTCTTTTGTTTTTCTTTATGATGATTAGTTGGAGTCCCAAGAGAGTTCCCTAGGGCATACCGAATATTGAATGTCGATATTTCCTATTTTGATAAATAGGTTTTATCGTTTCTAGTTTAAATGAATTCTTTGGTATATTCCTTAACCTATGCTAATTAATGCAGTTTTAATTAATGCTGACATTGACTGAAGGTTTTAGGCTTGATAATGATTAGTGTCAATGGTCTATACCTTCAAATGCTTTCGTAGATTCCCTTACTTAGTATGTTAAGGAAAGCTGGAAAATGCAGTCAGAGAAACATAATTTAAGTGTTTTCTTGCGACCTCTTAGGCTTTCAGCTATATTCAATGGTCGTTAAACAAGTATATCGTATTCAATACCAAGTGAAATCTGCCAGCTTTATATTGACACTAAAGTAATAAAACAGTCTTCATATATTAAACTGATATATCATCTTCAACCATATTCTGATCACAATCAACAAACAAACACAAATATGCTACATCATTTAAATATTTCGACGATGCACTATTACAAAATATTGGCTCGTTAACAAAATCAACTGAGCGTAAATTTAAGTTCTAATAAAAAGAGAAAATTACCTCCAAAATATCGACGGTCTTCATATCAGTGACGTAGAAAAATCACTAAAAGAAAAACAGGAATATTCACATTTTTTTTCACTGAAAATCACTCACTGCACTTCACTTGTTTTCGATTCGAGAGTTACTGTTTGATTACGGTAATACGTGCGTACTCCACGGCGGTTAGCGAGGGAATGCGCGCGGACGGTCCCAGCGTGCGCAAGCGCAGAGAGCCTGCTCCGATTGTTAAGGCTAAGTTGATGTAATTGTTGATAATTGTGCAATTTGTTTAATATTTGCAGATTTGTTAATAAAATTGTTTGAGTAAGGATTGATATTTAAGCAGAATTATTTAGAAATGTTTTTAAAGTTCAGTTACCAAAAATGGTTGGTGGTTTCTGACCTTTAAGATAATTGTCTAATTAGTGGTTTGATACGTTGTGGTTAATTATCTGTTATTGGGTGGTTTACTGCAAATATGGTGGGTGTAGTAAGAGTTAACTCTTCTCCCAACTCACACTTCAGTAGTAAATCAGTACCATAGAGGTCAATTTAGTTCATTAACTTGCTGAATAATCAAGTTTTATTTTGCCTATTAAATACTTGCAAAATAATAAACCTCAGTATATTTTAGGATCAAAAATTCTTTGAATTCTGTTGATTCATTTATTTATGTACACACAAAACATATTACAGGAAAAATACATAAAGACAAAAGAGGATAAAGTTACGTAAGGTAAAGTGATGTGATAGAAATGTCAAGAGAATTTAAAGAACTTATAAATATTCCTTAGCAAGGTACACACATTTCGCCATTAAGTCCTTGTAATAGCATTGAATTTTCTCCAACACTAGATTTTACTTCTTAGATTTTCATTATCTGCCTAGCCTTTTCCCAACTATGTGGTTGTCGGTTTCTAGATGCAGCTGAATACTAGTAATTTTCAAGGAGGGACTGTCCATCCGACTTACACAACCTAAGAACTGGGTAACACGATAAGGTATGAATTTACTCCTTAGATGATCTTTTTTGGCGCGACTGCTGAGCCTCATGCTCAGCAGTCGCGCCAAAATAGATCCTGGGTTCGATTCTCGGGTCGGGCAAAGTGCTATTGGGTTTTCCTTCAAAATTTCTCAGTAACAGCCACGGTGTCTCGATTTGTGTCCGGCTGATGGCAATAGGCTCGCCCCCTATTATGTAATAGGGACCTTAAACATAGCTGGCGAAATGTGGATGTACAATTAGGTACACCTACCTTACATATTACAGGCGTGATGTTATGTTTTATGTTATATTATATTATGTTAATATATTTTGAAGGTAACACAACTCCAACGACAAATCCCTGAAGTACTTCTTACACCTTTTATTTATTGAGGAATCTGATAATCAAGCAGCCATCCCCTTAAGAGGATGCATCTGAACACGGAAGCGATGGCGAGCATCGCTCGACAAACACTATATCAAGCGTAACGGTACCGTAAGTGGCGTGAAGGTGCCGGCCGACCGGCTGGTAGCAAGCCGGGCTGCCGGCCAATCAGCGCCCGGTTTACTGCGGGACGAAATTAGGGACAGTGATATCGGCAGGCTTGATTTGTTTCGGCTAATTAAGGTGATGAGCTGAGCCTTAACTTTTTGGTTGGGTTTGAAAATCTACCTCAATTTTATGGACAGATGCAATGGATAGATATATTAAAGGGCTCGTGGTAAGTTATATCAGCAGAACGGGTTGAACAGTCAAGGTGAAGGAATGCTAACTGGGGCCTTCAAACGTCGGCACGAACCGAGACCACTCCTTTGAATTCTTCGAGCCACGGGTGTCTCGGAAAG
Source organism: Standfussiana lucernea (assembly GCA_964057025.1). Lineage (NCBI taxonomy): Eukaryota > Metazoa > Arthropoda > Insecta > Lepidoptera > Noctuidae > Standfussiana > Standfussiana lucernea. The sequence goes on along the minus strand of OZ059798.1, from coordinate 15,529,107 downwards.
CACGTTGAGCCATTTGTCAAGCCATTATCAGAGAGCACCCAGAAGAACAACCAGTCCCACAAAGGGGACCGTATAAGCAGACTGAATGAGAGCGGTGTAAAGCCGGCTCTAGTTGCACTGTAAACAACTTGGGAGACGTCTTAGTCAGCGGACTGCGATAAGCAGAGTTAACCAATGCAAAACTGTCAGGAAGTTAAGATTGGGACAAAATTCGCAGTTTTCTTCAACTGGTTTAGACGAAGCATTGGTCGAAGATAGTGCACGCTTGCGTACTGTAACTTATTTACTCGAGTATGGCAGTCTCCAGGTTTTAGTCATCGATCAACAGACAATCTAGCCAGTTGCCTCACTTCTAGCCGGAAAGCACTATGAATTTGTAATCAAAGAGAAGACTAAATCTTCAAGTTATTAATTAAAAGATTATAAAGAAATTCAGTATCGCACGAGCTTTCCGGTATCATTATATACTGTCTGACTGATTGTTATGATATATATAATACTATCCATTATACTTCCTTCTTCTTCTGACCAGTTACGAAAAGCATAAATAACCGTATTTAATTTTCTTGCAGTTTAATTTTATCTTCATTATATTCAGGGGATCTGACAGGAAATTCTAATAAACGATAGGTCAGGACTTAATCATGCACTGACTTATCAAAGCCCAGTCCAAAGCCGTCAAGACCTAGAAACCTGTAATTTTGCAGATTTTCTCTGTATGATGTAAGCAAGGTATATGAGGCCAGACTTTCTTTTGCTTCTCTGATTGCCAAAGTGATAGTTTAAAATGTATCAAGTGTTCCCGGATAAGATCTGTATGTCCGGAAAATTTAGGAAAACATCGTGAGGAAAGTTTTTGTTTATAGATACGGGTGTAAGAGTTGGGTAAGACTAAAAAATCAATGGACGGACTAAAGTGAAAGATGATATGGTTAAAAACTTTTTATTTTAGCCTTTTTAGTTATCGTATCACACACAAATCCTTGTCAAGTATCAATTTCGCAAATTCTTTCACTTGGATCACATATTTTTTAAAGCTATTTTGATTTAAAAATTTCTATGGGACCAATCGGGAAGTATGTCCTTTCAGGCAAAAGAAGATTTTTTTAAATCGGTTCATAAATGGCGAAGATAATATGAGGTAACAAAAAAAAAACAACCGAATTGAGAATCTCTTCCTTTTTTTGAAGTCGGATTAAAAGGAAGTGACTATTCAGATGAAGAAGCATGGAAGATGAAGACACATGTTGCGCCGACAGAGACTGGGCAGGGAACTGATAGTTCTAATTGAAAATATTTCAAGTGTTTCCGGAGTACATCTTTACTTTCAGATCCGAATCATACCTACATATATTATAATCCAAATAGATTAACACAAGACCAGTGTTAATTTCATGTATTGATGTCAATCTGTCACACAAGTTATATTAGAACCTAACTTACCAGTCATAAATTGTCTGACTTGAATAGATTTGTATTTTTTCTCTAATATAATAATAAGATATGTTGTAATCTCAATACTTGATTATGCAAGTTTTATGCTACTGCAGAATTATTAAATTTAAAATGCAACCTGCATTTTAGGATAATTTATCTGTTTGACATGCATTCTGCATCTTATGAAAGTATAATTAACTTCACGTTTATGATCCAGGTCATGCAGAGGTGTGTCACTGTACAGCCGAAGTTCGCGGTTGACCACTTTTCTATCTTAATACTAAAGTCATAGAAGTCAAAACTGATCTACTACCAATTTTGGTAGGTGCACCTATAGGAAACAAACTAACATTTAGGCGTAAGTGTACATACACTTATAGGAGGCGAGCCTATTGCCATCAACCGGGCGCAAATCCCGACTCCGTGGCTGCTACTGAAATTCCTGATGGAAAAACCAATAACACTTTCCCGACCTGGGAATCAAACCCAAGACTTCATCGACAGCTCAGCAGTCCTACTTGCGACCAATAGATCAGCGAGGCAGTCCTCCTACTCATTAATACATTAAAATAAATAAAATAATTCTTTGAGACCAATGTTGTGTTAAGCCTTTAATTTTATGAGATGTTCTGAGAACTGTGAAATTGTAGTTTGTTTTGAATTCGTATGCTAATTACTCGACGCACTAAATACCCAGAATACTAATTTATCGCTAAGCGCCTACATAAATAATCCGATTTCATAACACGCGATGACGCCTGTTAAATAAGTAATAGCATAATGTTACATGCGTGTTTCAGGAAACTTTGCTATGACTATCTTGTCAGGCGTTATGACATGAAGCGTTTTGGTATGCGTTTTTTGCAACAGACAACTGTGCTATGCTATGCTCTATTAAAGATTTAGCTATGAAGTAAGTGGAATAGATTAGCAGCAAAGTTTTTTAAAGAAAAATATATACTTTTTGATGTTGTTTTTTGAGGAAAATATGTTAGAAAAGTTGGTGAAAGACAATTTGGTTCACATCGGAATTGAAAGTATTACACTTAATCCCGTTAAGTTGCGCTTTGCTAAGATGACCATAACCATTTTTATAACCTACTTATTAAAGTATGTAGTAATGATTGAGGTACTTGTAGTGGTCAAGTGGTTATAGTTTACTTACAAAAATGTCTGTGGTTCTAGTCTGCACTTACAGTAATTGCAATTGTTTTTATATTCATCGCGTTGATCTTCAAGCATTTTGTAATGACAAAAAACAATTTTCAAGTGTCAAACCTTTTTAGTAGGAAAATAACCATGAGCCGTGCTGTTTTTAGCAGTGATAGCCTAGTGGTGTGACCGTCGGACTACCAAATCAAAGGTCTCGAGTTCGAACCCAAGACACGCACCTCTGATTTTTGGGAAGCATGTGCGTATTGTATTGTTATCACTTGCTTCGGTGAAGGAAAACATCGTGAGGAAACGAAACCAGCATGCCTGAGAGATATTTTTCGACGGCATTTAAGCCAAGTCGGAGGCCCATGGGCGGCATAAAAACTCTGACAGCAAGTTAGGCACTAACCACACGATAAAGCAAGAAGAGTTGGAAAATTCACACCAATCTTGGAATTTAAATCCCAAGGGATCTATTCAATAAACATTAAAATATCAGACGGAATATCTTTATACACCTCTGGACGTAACGGCATCTACTATAAACGTTAAATAAATTCCAAAATTAACAGTTTCCAGATAAATAACGACATTGGACTCGAACCTATAACCCACAGATTTCAGGCGCCATGCCTCATCCACATGAACCGGTACTCATAAAAATAGTTGCGTTTTAAAACCGGGCTCCGTCTGAGGCTTGATCGACGAGATATTGTTTATTTGTCGAAAAATTAACAAGATGACAATGAGATGAGGCTTGCGACATCGTTGAGCGATTATCATGTATGTACCTACATACCTATAAGGCCGTATTATTTTGAATCAGTCAGGAGTAGGTGGCTACGATAAAAGAGTTCCAAGCATTCTATACTTACATCAAACTAACTGCAAATTATTGCTGGGATACGAATTTTTTGGGGTGAAAAATCACGTTTTACGGTAAAACTCAATGTAACGCACTCACAACATTGTGCTTAGGGAGGTATTAAAACTAAAGTAATAACATTAAAAACTTGTATTTAAAATAATACTTGTGAAAAAGTTGGAAATTTGACCTGCAATATCTTCGTAACTAGAAGGTTCCCAGGTGTGGTCCAGAACAAAAAAAAATCGCAATGACGGGGTGAACAATCGGATGCAGCTGAAATATGAATAATGTGTGCTGTACAAACATAATTATTTTATGCAGAAATACCTCAGTTACAATAAGTTCCGGAGCCATACCGGGGCACTTTTTTAAAGGTTATTGCTATAAGCAGTGACAGGTGTACAAACAGTAACATGCAATCATTCCATTACATCAGTTGATATTATTCATTGTGATTGTGAAGGTCGAAATGCGAAGGTTTTGAGGTCACGACATGTTCGACCTTTGCAGCCATGGAGTCATGGTGCGGAATGGCGTTCTTAAGTCATGCAAGAGGAAGAGAATGTTCTGTTTTATAAATGAACTAGCGACCCGCCCCGGCTTCGCACGGGTGCAATGTAGATATTAATGTTTTCTCTACTATAATATGCATGTATTATACATATGTATAAACCTTCCTATTGAATCACTCTATCTATTAAAAAAATCCTCATCAAAATCCGTTGCGTAGTTTTAAAGATCTAAGCATACATAGGGACAGACAGACAGCGGGAAGCGACTTTGTTTTATACAATGTAATGATAGTGATGTGTGTCCTTTGAAAGTGTTGACAATCATAAGCTAGCGTAGCACAATCAGCCGATAATGTCCCCATTAATTAGATCCAGACCTCCTCTATATAACAAACAAAAAAAAATGTTTATTTCCTTATCACAATAGTTTATGGTTGGAGTCTCCTTTTAATCAAATAATGACTGTATTAGGAGACCCCGCTCCTCCATATATTGGATAATACTAATTAATAATACTAATTTATTTTCTATTTTTAACAATGCTGCTATTTTATTTATGTAAGTATAAGTAATAAGTAAATGGGTGTGTAGTGGTTAAGTTCGAGTGGTGTGTAATGAATGATGATTTGTGTGTGTATGGGTGTGTGTGTGTGTGGGTGTGGGCGTATGTGCGTGTGTGGGCGTGTGTGTATTTGTGTGTGAAAGTTAACCTGTCACAAAAGAGCTTCGGTGTCTATATGAGAGGATGTGGGCCCAGTGCGGGTTAGAATATGTCACATCACTATGAATATTCGGATCTGGGACAGGCCAGTTTGCCCGCGATGTTTCTCTTCACTGCTTTAAGATGCGGTAAAGGAAAATTTTCGTAAGGAAAGCTAAACCAAGTCTAACACTCTGAAATCGCTAACAAACGCATTGAGCTAGCGTTGAATCTTGTGTGAATTTTATCGGATGTTGCTACTGGTCCTAGTTGAATCAATAGGACAAGCTTTAATGGACGCCAGTTTAAATGATTATTAGGTACTTCATAGAGCAATGATCTAGTAGTAAGTAGTAGTCTTGACTCCAAATATAAGGCGACTGGCCCTTGTAGAACGTCAAGAAAGGTAGCTAATATTTATCGTTGTGCCATGGAAGGCATAACTGAGGGCTCATTCACACGGCTTCCGTCATTGACGATCCGTCATAGATCACGATACGTCATGACGGATGGACGTTCACATTGCATACGGAATCGTGTTTTATCACGATCCGGAAAAAAAACGAATAGATGTTCGCATTAGTTTTGTGAGTTTTGTGATGTGAAAAAATCACGATTCGTTTTTTTAAGTACGTGATTTTTAAAAGACGTTACGTGATTTAGGACGTTTCCGTCATTTTTCATGATTCGTGATGCGTGTGAACACGGGCATTTAAAAAGCATTGCCGCCGTCAAAAAAATTGACGGATCGTGAAAAAGAAGATACGTCAAATAAAACGAATCGTCCTCGTGTGAACGAGCTGTAATGCTAAGGACGGATAGATACGGAGGCAGCTGGAAATTATGTTTTTGCTTGTTCCTCCGCTGTTTTTTTCTGATTAATTTCTTTGCGGGATGTAAGACAGTTTAATTGTTTTTGTGGGACTCGTAGTGCTTCATTGCCTCGGGTGCTTTTTTGGTGGTCGCCACCGTTGACTCTGTTCAAAGAGTTGCAGTGGCTATTCATTCTGGGGCGGGGTCATCGTCATCATCTGCCTAGCCTTTTCCCAACTATGTTGGGGTCAGCTTCCAGTCTAACCGGATGCAGCTGAATACCAGTATTTTACATGCAGCGACTGCCTATCTGACCTTCACAACCTTAGTACTGAGTAATACGATACCCATTGGTGAGACTGTGAGTCAGATTTTCGGGCCACTGACTACCTGTAACGACTGTCATAGATCTACAAATGACAGCCGGGACCAGCGGCTTAACGTGCTTTCCGAGGCACGGAGGAAACTCGGTATGTAATGGGTGGTCACCCATCCGCGGACCAAGCCCGGCAAGTGCGGCTTAACCTGACGATCGACCCGAGAGGCTGTTATTATTTAGGGGCGGGCTAGTCCCAATAACAAAAAAATGTTTGGCAGAGATCGGTTGAAGTTCTTCATCATCATCATTCTCCTGGCCTTATCCCAATTTATTCGGGGTCGGCGCAGCATGTCTTCTTCTTCCATACTTCTCTATTACTCGTCATCTCAGCAGTCACCTATTTAAGTGAATTTGCCAGTCACAGAAAACATGGAACGACACCCACAATTCATCATTTACATAAATTCCATACCTTAATTACTATGTAGGTAGGTCCAGGTAGTAGATAAGTATTTTGCGCGGCCCAAGATTGAAGCGGCGACCTCGTGACGTCCTCGCTGGGAACGCGACATTTGGGCACGCCACCGCGGTGCAAGAATGTGGGACCGGCAGGTATCACTGACTGCTTGTGGTTGAGAGTTCATGGATAATGTAGTAAGAATGGAGAGTTCAGTTGTGAGACGAGGTTCTTTCGAGGTTCTTTCATTCGCAGTGACTGTGAAAGACTGCCGAGGCTGTCATTGATCGGTACCGATATGTGCGACAAGTGACTTGTCATGAGTGTTTTAATTTAACGAATTTTGGTCAACCCACCAATGGTCACTGCAAAAACGACCTGTGACAAAGTTGTCGGTCACCAGTTAGTATTCCATCTTCCTACTCCGTGTTCACCAATAGTCGTAGATATAACAGCCGGCTTATCACTGTATTTACCATCAATTTAAATTCTCAGCTATCCATCAACAGCAGGAATGCAATGCCTGTGTGCAGATGTTTGTCAAAGTTGACTGTCACAGTTCATCGCACGTTAGCATTCTATTATTCTCTAACCTCCATGGTCGCTGCTAGACGTAGGTATGATCGTCAACGTATTGTAAGTATACATTTATACTTTGTATTTACCAACAATAATTTATAGAGTCCAGTCGATCGTCGGTCAATGGAAAGAATGCGGCGCCTGCCAAACGGACAAGTTGCAGACTAATTTTATTAAGTTTATCTGCAGGTTTTAAGTTGCTTTTCATGTCGTTTTGTTGATGACATGTTTTGAGGGCTTATGGTTTAAGGATTAATTGGCTGTTGAGTGGGATGTCTTGGGTTTGGTTACTCGTATGACGCAAATTATACAGATTTGTTTGAAAATTGTCTTTGTTACTATTTTGGCATATAATACGAGAGGGGGCGTGGCTAATAAAGTAGAAGCCGCACGAGACGATCGCAGGTTAAGCTACGGTTGCCAAGGTTGGTCCTTGGATGGGTGATCTATTATATAGTGAGCCCCTCCATGTCTCGGAAATCAAGTTAAGTCCTCCAAGGGGTATCGGAAAATTCTAGTAGTCGTGAAAAAGGTTAGCTTCACTATCTGAGATAACTTCAATCTGTTTAAGAACGGCTTTAAGTATCTATTGGTTATCGAACCCGGACCTCACGTTCAACTGCCAAGCTTTTCGCTCACTGGACACCGTCTGAGTCATCCACCAACAATAACACACGCTAACCTAGATCTAAGCCAGTCTAAACACGTAACCGGTCTAGTAATAATCCCGCCATCTTGAATATCAGTCAAAAAACCAGGTACAACTTCATCTGTCCCGGTCACGAACCAACTGTACCATTCAATTTAGACCATCATAAGTAAGCCTTCGAACCATTTCCAACTTTATTTCTTAAGACATTAACTTCAAAGTTAGTTAAGTAAAAACTTCATGTCATTCAGGTTTTATCTAATTTTTATCACACATTTTGGTCAAACAAACAATTTGTAATCTTAAATCATAGTCTCCAGAGTTCAAATTTGTAACGGACAGCATCTCATTTCGACACAATACATTTTCGAACTACTAATCATTAAAAAATTTAAATATAGAATTGTGACGTCATCGTGTTTAATCAGCGCCATCTAGTTTAGCCTAGAAAAGGCAATGTAAATTAAACCCAAACGGTTAGCAGGTAAAGTTCAAAATTGCAATGACAGTTAATCTTTGTGGGTGGGCATAGTTTGCATACAATGCGATTGATAATTTGCTTTCAGTTAGGCGTAAAATGGCGGTGCCTATTAATGCAGTGAAGTGAAGGTGATGAGAATATTGTAGGAGTTACTCGTTATAGGGTCTAGCTGAAGGCCTAAGGACAAGGCTGGATGCTAATGTAGGCAAAACTATGTAAGGACATTCAATTTTCTTTATCTACATAGATAACATAACATCACGTCTTATGATAGGCGTAGGGTTGGACACATTTCATGTAATGGGGGCGTGCTTATTGCCATCAACCAGGCTCCGCGGCTGCTACTGACAAATTCCTGAAGGAAATACCCAATAGCGCTGTGTCCGATCTGGGAATCGAACCCAGAACTTCAAGCTCAATAACAGTAACTTTTAATTTAGTGTTGATTGTCGACGTAATTAGAATAACCACTAACAACGCTAATTATAATAATTCATATGACTCAAAGGTTTTATATGTAGTTTGGGGAAAATAAAAATATAAAAAAGTAACAGCCTGTAACTGTCCCACTGCTGGGCAAAGGCCTCTTCTCATACAGAGAAGGCACGAGCATTGATCACCGCGCTTGCTCAAGACGGGTTGGCGATTTCAGACTTATATTGATTATAAGTCCAGGTTTCCTCACGATGTTTTCCTTCACCGATATCTGTGGTGTCCAAGATAAACATAGAAAAAAAAAAACAAAAAAAATGGAAAATAACTTTACTTTCGGAAGTCGGTGACTATTGTTTGTTTAATTGAGTTTTTTGCCATAGACTTCCGAAAGTAAAGTTATTTTCATTTTTTTTCGTGTTTTTTTTGGAAGTCGGTTATTTTTTTGTTAAAAAGTTTTTATTTTACCCTTTTTAGTTATCGTATCACACACAAATTCTTGTCAAGTATCAGTTTCGCAATTTCTTTTACTTGGATGAAATATTTTTTCCATCTGTTTTGATTTAAAAACCAAACTACAGAACCAAATTTATGAAATTTCTATGGGACCAATCGGGAAGTATATCGTTTCATATAAAAGAAAAAAAATCAAATCGGTTCATAAATGACGGAGATATGAGGTAACAAACACAAAAAAAATACAACCGAATTGAGAACCTATTCCTTTTTTTGAGGTCGGTTAAAAAGTACATATGAATTGAAAAAAGTCACATTTGTTCTTGTTTAGTGAAAGCTCTCCCTATATACGTACGAATGCATCTAACTCATATTGACCTTATACACGAACACAAATCTCTATTGAAAGTTGTATGGCAGTAAAGCACACTACATCATGTTGATGCCTCGTAACGTGAGCCATGGCTCATAACAGTATTTTATTAAAAAGTCTGAGGATTTTACGCTTTCTTCTTTATGAGGGCTTCGTCAATGTTGTAGTAAGTTTCGTTATCACGTTATGTATCGGAGTAAGACTTTATAGCAAAACCCAAAAGCTACAGTCTGTGCGTCTATCATCAGTAAAACATTATTTAAAAAAAACAGCTGTTCCGTATATTTTGACCGCGTAGATAACAGGCTCCAGAAACAGGTACCTCCTCACAGTGCGGGCCGTATCGAGGAGTACTGCATAAGGAGACCTTCGAAAGATGTTCGTCGAGGCTCTTCGCCATTGACCGTCACGACAATCGGCACAATAATAGCCAAGTTCACATTCCACATGTCGACAACCTCGTGTGCCATGTCAAGATATTTTATATGCTTCTCTTTCTTAAAAAAGCTACCGTATCATTACAATAGCAAATTCAACAACAATCACATCTCCAAAACCACCCAGACAACATTCTTCGCCATTAAACATTATCAACAAAAGACCTGATTCTATGTTAACGGCGGTCAGCAGAGTGGTAGGTAGACTTGTTTACCGACAGTTATGATAACGACTCTGAGCGAGGACGGACCGTAACTAGGAAATGACTGTCGCTTTCGTTTGGTGTTAGTTGATAAAAAGATTTTTCTAAGAGATCTGTCGAGAAATTATTATACTAAAAGAAGTTGTAAACGTCATTGTTGGACTACAAATAAATTAAATTAAAAAGAAAAGAAGAAAATTAGGTTTATCTATCAACATTGAACGCGTATACAAGGTTTCATGTCCGTGATATTAACCGTTGTGGAGTTCTTGTGTGAGGAGGCGATCCTGGCTGCAGGATTAAGACGAGTCTACCATAAAAATGTATTGTCACCAGAACCAAAGGTGTGTGCAAAATTTCAGCTGAATCGAAATTCAGTTGCAAGATTTGACCAATACATACTAAATAACTAACAAGGCAGGACTCTATAATGAGCTAAAACCAATTTAAAACTTGTGGTGCTTTAATTAGGTTGGTATAGCAATAATATTGTGTTGGGCTTTTTTCGATAAAATCCGAATCAATTCAAGGGATTTTTATTTGACTTTGAATTTACCTGGACATCAATTACGGGCGCTAAATTCTTGCAGGGTCATTGTACAAGAAACTACATTTTGGGATGAAACAACTAGAATATGCCTGTTAATCGATTCTTTGTTCTAGATAGGCCTAAGGTAGAGAATACTCTGTTTATCTGCAGTCCAATCAGATGAATTGATTTTACTGTGAAAATTAATAGCTGACTTTTGGAAAACCAGATCCACTCACAACTGTTCTTCAAACGGTGTTGGGCTCATAAAAGTTTATGATAAACCGGAAACCTTGCCTACATAATACATAGAATAACTGCAAAAGCGCAGTTTGCATGCATATATGCAAATGCAAATGCGGTGTAGTCGAAATGCAGTCATGCAGTAACCTGTGTTTTTGCCACAAGTTGTAGTTAATGGCTCTTATGACGAATGCTTTTTGGCGTTGAAAGAATTCTAGTTTGAACCTAGGTAACAATCGCTAGTCTTGTCTAGGCTGTCTAGTATTCCTTGAGCATATGGCTGAGACAAAGTGACCTACTATCAGCGAAAACGATGATGGAAATGTCAAAAATGTATGTGATTGACATAAGCTAACGAAAAGCTTACGTCAATTCTGTTGATAGTCGTCGTACAACTTCAATCAAACAGATCCAGCTTCATTTGCACACTTTAACTGAGTCAGAGATATGCAGTTTAATCAATGAATGATGACTTTTTCAATTTTAGTAACTACGAATCACTTAGACCATCTTATTCTTGGTCCAAACAATCGCCTAACAGACGAACTGTTAAAGAGCTGACCTTAATGCTGTCCATTCAGCTGTCAGCCATCAATCATGGAGGGTGTGGTCCGTTCTGAGGTGTTGAGGAATGATGAGTCAGCAGAAATAGCGGTATGGGAGGTAACAGAGGTGTATGTGTAGGGAACAAACATATTCTTGAGCCATGTCGTAGCTGAGTCCTATGCATACTACTAATATCAATGCGAAAGCATCTGCCTGTCTGTGATCTTTTCAATCCTTAATGACTAAACGGATTTGGATGACATTTGGCACATGGATAGATCATGACCTGGTTGGCTGGGTTATAGGTCTTTTTATCCCAGTTCCTCGTGAGATAATTTTCGACTTCCATGTGGGCGAAGCCGCGGGTATTTGGTTAGTGTTGCGTTTGTACAGAAGGCGACTTTATTACAATTAACCAGGACTGTCACGTTGATCTACTGGGTGTGAGCGCAACTGTTAAACGTAGATTCTAGGTTCGATTTCCAGGTCCGGCTAAGTGTTTTTAGGTTTTTCAATTGGAAATTTTCAGCAGCTGCTGTATATTTGCGCTATAAACCGGACAAAAGTCCAGAGATGGCTGAAATTTGAATGAACCGCATATTTCCCCTCAATTTTCCCTAATTATTTCACAAGAGAAATATCGCAAAATATACGAGTTTTCTTACTTCCCGCCGCCGCCGAAGTGGATCAGCTATGTCGCCAATTATTGTGACAATATGCTGCTCGTACCAGCCTCATTCCCACGGCAGTCTGCCGGGGAACATACTCATTTGGTACTAGAACACTGAGCTAGGTATCTGGGTTGCCGAGTACTGACTTGAGCATAATGTAAGGTAGGTCAGTCTTCTGGCTTTCGTCTTAAAACTGCGAGATAATTTGAATGATGATTCCAAGGACTTCTTTGGACTTTAATTGTAATTTCTGTTTAAAATTTTAAGTTTTGATTCATCAGTGTTAATTATCCAAAATCATTACAACTTCTGTAATCGGAAGAAATGTACGTTATAAATAAAATAACAAAATTAAATCATTTTAATTCAAGTATCACGGACTCATAATAGAAATATTACACTCATACACTCACATTACATACACAACATTGGCAATGCAAAATCAATGCAAAGGCAATGGCAGAACAAAATCACTTCATTTTCAGTTTGGTGTGGTTTCCAATCGACTGTCTCGTCGGTCGAGTGGTCGCAAGCGCGACTGCTGAGCATGATGTCCCAGGTTCGTTTCCCGGTTCGGACAAAGTGTTATTGGGTTTTTCCATCAGAAAGTTCTCAGTAGCAGCCACGAAGTCTGGATTTGTGCCCGGTTTGATGCAATACGCTCGCCCCCCCTTTACATGGGACTTAAAACATAACTGGCCAAATGAGGGTGTACTATTAGGTATATTTCTGCCTAGCCCTTCGGGGATTATAGGCGTGATGTTATGTATGTATGTCCAATAGTATATTTTGATAATTTCAAGAAGGCGAATGAAAGAACTGACAACCTTATATATATAATATATAAGTTTGTAAGTTCTTTGCAGATTAGGTAGTAAATATTAAAGAGTCATTCGTCTAGGTAGATCACATTCTAAAAGGCGGTGAGTGGACAAGGTAAGCATGCAGTCCCAAACTCGTTAGTAAGCCGACATTCCTTCAAACCATGGCACTCTACACTCCACAGTAAGTACCTCCCTACCTAGACAAAATAACTCTTAATGAGACAAATTCTTTCCTACAATTTGATCCCAGATGTGCAAGCTCACTTCCACACTAACACGAAAACATCTTAACTCCAGACCAGCCACACTCGAAAACAAACTCTGAAGTTAATCTTCCAAGGTTGAAGGTACTTTGAAGGTGTGGAATAGGCTCGGCAGGTCTTACACAAGAGGTATTGGGGTCACAGAATAAATAGCTAAAGCTTACTTGACGTCAAAATGGTAAACAAATATGGCCGGAGTTAGAGACACCTGCGCTCGGTAGGTGCAAGGAATGTCAATATTTATGACATTCCTGTAATAAACCTTGGAGGTTGTTTGGGATTTGATTCATTCATATCTACTTCCTTTCATTAAAATTCTGCAGTCGGAAATACAGGTATTGTTGTAATAATTTCGTTCAAGCTGTGAAGCCAGCTCGCGTAGCATCAACCCTTCTTTACCCACACTATGATGAAGAATATCTTTCTATATAATCTCAATGTCTAGTCAAAATGTCATTATTTTCTACACTAACCGACTTCTAAAAAGGAGATGGTTTATATTCGGCTGTTTTTTTTTATGTATGATCATCGATATTTCGTTATTTATGGACAGATTTACGTTTTTTTTTTCATTTGGTAGAGGAAGCTCGCAATATTGCGGATGTCGTTCAATGCCAAATAGACTATAATGCAGATACACGCTATTGTATAGATCTGGTTCTTCTGACCTAACAGACAGATGTGTTGCTGGGGAGTTTGTTCCGCAACTTCTTCTTCCCAGCTAAGACACTAGGAAGTGGCGAAGGACGGGCGTTTTGGTGGACTGTCTCTTGTAAACTCGACGCTCGAAAAGGGCCGATTATAATTTGAGTAAATGACTTTTGATTTTGATTTTGAGAGGCCTCTCGCTCTTTCTTGTGAATATGGACCAGTATAAGTAAATTCAAGTGAGAAGTCACCATTATTGAAAACCTTGGATCCTTAGACCCGATTGCATCATTACTGTTCCATCATTCTCCTGCCCTCATCTCAATTGAGTCGGGATCGGCGCTGCATGTCTTCTTCTGTCATACTTTAGTCACTTCTCCTTAAGACCTTAAATCTAGCCATATTTATATTCTTCTCTTTCATCATTACTATTACCAATAAATAATTACTTTGCTCAATCATTTTGTCAACTACCTAACGAGCAGATTTCTAGACCTCCTAAATGGCCATGAAAACCGATTTCCATTTTATCAGAGTTGAATGAACTGCTACAGTCTGCTCTAGTGAATGAAACGAGTCTTGTTGTCATTCATTTGGCTTATCAGATCTGGGGAGCTACCATTCTAACTGTAACTACTCATTATGAACTATATTTGTTAGAACATAGAGCTGGATTTGTAGAAGCAGGCGTAGTTATCTGGGTTTTGCTTATAAAGTGTGCGATCTAGTGTGAACAGTAACAAGGATTGAGCATTGTGTTGTATCTTTAACTTAGTGTATCTAAAGTGATATGTTGCAAAGTTTTGCTTTTTGAACTGGCAGTTCAAAATCACATCCACCATCAAGGTTCAGACAGGGTAATATTCTGTCAGCGGCTGTTGAAAGTGGTTCTAGAAATACGAAACGATTTAAAACCGATTGACACGTCCCATGTAATGGCAATGCCATAGCTATCTACAAGGCACATATTTGAATCCAGGAAGCTAAATATTATTTTAAAAACTTTTTATTACATTGCCTAAGAGTCTAGCCTTGGACCTCACGTTCGGTATTCACGTTTGCGACCACTACACTAAAGTGGCAGTACTTCTTTACCAACTCTTACCACAACCTCTGTTCATTACTGTCACCCCCCACAGGGAATGTCTCAGAACGAAATTAAGCACGTTTTAACTCAAAAAAAATAACTTAACAGTAACTTAGTTGTCTGTTTTTATGAACGAAAATCTCATTTAGTTTTTGTTTCATTCCGAATTGGTTCAGCAGTTTAAGAGAAATGTAGGTCGATGATAATATGAAAGTGATGCAGATATCGTTTTTAAGTTTTTTGAAACTCAGTTTTGATGATTTTCCTTGTGTTAACGTTTTTCTGTTGCTAGACAATAAAGTCAGGTAAATAAATCAAATAAAAAATCGACAAAATGATGGCTGACATTTAGAATTAGACTCGAGAACATCAATCAAGAGACCGTATTTTTCATAGATATTCTATCTAAACTAGGTATTCAGGAATAAATTCTTTATGAACGAGATTTATATATTTACTCTCAAGAACACTAACCTTTACCGTATTTCTCCATAAACCCAGTCTAGATACCGCAGAAATGAATACAAAATTATTCCCCAATAATTCGTGAAACCTAAGTCAAAAGCTAGTCCAAAAAAATACAAAAGTAAACGATCATCATATCTTACATTACAATTCACTGTTTACCATCTCCATAGACCAAATATTTACTTCCATAGGTAATTATTTGTCTTCCCAAAACCCAGTCAAACATGAACAGTCAGTGAAAGTAAAACGTACCTAAACAGAAACACACACGCGGTGTATTTGGTGAAAATAATGGCTTATTTTGTGATCCCCATTGTCTATGTGGTAGTCTTGGGAAACGCATCGCTTTCACTGTTGAGCCTGTGGCAGCTGATTGTGAATTTATTATGTGACCGAAGAGAGGGTCAATGACAATTGTGCGATCATAGAGTGTTTTGGTCTTCAACGTTATCCCAACCGTAGTCGTCAAAATCATCGGCCATGAACTGGTCAAAGATCTGGGTCTTTGTATGCCCCATTGGTAACTTACGTGACGTAGCCGTGGGTTTGTTTGAGCTCAGGCAGGCTTTGGCAAATGAATTGCTTCGCCAGCGCTCTTAAAACGTTGTAGGAAAATATCGTGAGGAACCATGCATGTATTAGAACCAAAAAGTCGAAGAGGTCCATAAATCTACAGGTCCCGCGTGGAGAAAGCCCGTGTCCGTGTGCTGAGGGCTGGTTATGCTATTGGCAATAATTTATTTATTTATTTTGGATTACCAACGAGTTACATTACATTATCATTCATTTAATTAAAACTACTACAGAATACGTTGTCCTGTAACGCACACTCAATTATAGGTAACCACAGCTTGCACATTATCGAGTACACATGCTCTAAATACATAATTAAAATTAAAATTAGGAATACATTAAGGTTAAGAATACATTAAAATTAGGAATATATTAAAATTAGGAGTACATTAAAATTAGGAATGGGTTAAAATTAGGAATACACTAAAATTCGGAATAAATACAATTAAAAAATCATTCTATTATTAAGATTAAAATATCCAGAATACAGTCATATGAAAATAAATAGTAATGTCAGGATGAATTGATGGTTAAAATTGAGATCATAATATAACTCAAAATAAATTAGGATTAAAATTAAAATTATGATTAGTATTTAATTCATTAATTGATTATTGGAATGATAACTCAAATGTCCTCTAACTTAAAGTGCTCATATAATTTACTTTTAAATATATTAAGACTATCGTGATTGATGTCGAGTTCAGCTTTGCGCCATATAGCGTTATACAATTTAGTTGCCCTCGTAAGGGGAGAGTTGTAATAATAATATTTAGGAATAAAATTGATTAACTCAAAACATAACATAGCCTGTAATCTTCGAATGGTTAGGCAGAGGTGTACCTTATAGTACACCAACATTTTGCCAGTTATGTTTAAGTCCCATGTAATAGGGGGCGAGCCTATTGTCATCAACCGGGTACAACTCCAGACTTCGAGAAATTCCTGATGGAAAAATCCAATAACAATTTGCCTGACCCGACAATCGAACCCAGGAGCTCATGATCAGCAATCGCGATTGCTACCACACCGGGCAGAAAACGAAAAACTCATGATGTTGAATATTCTTTTTGTTAAAGTAAACATTACGAGGTACATATGTTGTAGGACACCGCGGTCACTCACAAGCAATAAACTTAAAAGTCAAGTTAAACTTATGGTTAAGTTAACTCCAACAGGTACGAGCAGTGTGGACACATGTCCGATCGGAAGCGAGGTCATACTGACGGAGCGATGGCGAGCATAGCTGAGCGGATCGCGATTCCGAGACATAAGTGAGATTTGATAAAATGAAGGTGGAATGATAAAACAGAACGGTCATCGTGCAAGTATTTCGTTTGCCTACCATAATATTGGTATTTGGAATAGTTAAGTTTTAATAGGTATGATTTAATTTGAGATATTTCCTGCATGTGTCATTACAAAAAATTGTTCGGGGATTTTCGCAGGAAGATGAGAACGACTTACTACGAACGACGAGTGAGGTTCATAAAGGATAAAATCACTAGAAAAAATCTTTGCGATGAGTCTTCATTTTCAGTCACTTCACTTTTGTTTGATTCCTTCTCAATTTTTTCGACAGATTTTTCACAGTTCCATTTTTTTTTCCGGTAGATAGTG